>CM031951.1:10271496-10391496 GCA_018749465.1 Paracanthobrama guichenoti
CAGACAAACTGTGATTCTGTGAATTACTGATTTATCAGTGACTTTCTGCAGTTTACATCAATACTTACTACAGTAAGTAAAAAAAAAAAAAAAAAAAAACATTCAAAAATGCTGATCCATTTAGGAGCTAAACAAATATTTGTGAGTGAGTCATTGAATTATTCACTCATCTGATTTGTTAAAAACTGCAGGGTGCATCAGTTCCCTAGCTCCCGAACTCCTGAATTAGTATATCGTGATCACCAACAAATAGCATAACCTTCCAAAGGATCTAATGGAATGTGGTTATTTATTTTCAACAATGTGAATGTCTCAGTTGAGCATTATTTGTATTTGGTACATTTCACTGTGGATTCTTTGGTAAATCAATCGCAATTTCGGTGCAGGCTTTGCAAACAGACTCTAATGATATGGACTCGACAGTAATGCCATAACATGCAAGTAACCGTGTTTATTCTAACGCCTGATCTGAGACCAGTGATTTCTGATATAATGATTCATGTACAGTCAGATGTTCTTTGTCTATGTGTCAGTAAATCAAGCCAGTGACTAAACGCTCAACTTCACATTGTTTCTCTTAGTAGATGAAAATAATCTGTTATTTAAACTGTGATTAAATTATATATAGAAAGCCATCAAAGAACACTCCCTTTACAAATACCGGAGCTGTCAATCAATCAGTGAGAGTTTATCAGTGACTGAGTTATGGACTCACGCCAAAACTCCCGTTAATCAATGAATCTCTTATTTACATTGTGTTTGCACTCTTAGTTGTGATGAAAGCATTCGTTAGTGCACAGAAATCAAGTTGCAATGACGAGATCAATGCATTCATGTACTCAACATGTCTGTGATTGGCTACAATGATCATCACTGCAACCTTTCATGCCACAATCTAAATATAATGCCACAGATCTAAATATAATGCATAGATCTAAATATAATGCTATAATCAACACTTTTCACAATTAGTTAACCTTGAGCTTTAACAGTAAAAACATGCTAGTTCCACATGTAATACTAGCTATTTCATATACAAAGATGTCAGCCAATCACAGCAGTGGACGTTTACACTGAAGTCTCACAGCAGCCAATCACAGCAGTGGGCGTTTACATTGAACTCTTATAGCAGCCAATCACAGCAGTGGGCTTTTACACTGAAGTCTCACAGCAGCCAATCACAGCAGTGGGCGTTTACACTGAAGTCTCACAGCAGCCAATCACAGCAGTGGGTGTTTACACTGAAGTCTCACAGCAGCCAATCACAGCAGTGAGTGTTTACACTGAAGTCTCACAGCAGACACGCCCCTTCAATCAGAGGCTAAAATCAGGGTAAGAAAAATGCCTTTTTATCTCTAAATGATTAAAATTTTTGATGTAAAAATCACACTAACATTATAACAAGTGCACCTCAGGACAATGACTATGTACATTATGATAAATACTTTGCTTGTTACATATACGTGCAACATTTCAGCCATAAATAAATTATAAATGTTAGCTAAATTATGTCCGTTACCCAATGTATGTTTATGCTGAAATATAATAAAATAATGGTTTGTATTTTTAAAAACATATATCGCGTGTCGTTATATGTAGTGAGCGATCTCACGTGATTCAAGTTTCATGCTTCAGAACTTCCGTTAAGAGAACATAGTGAGCATCGATGCTCCCTGGTTTTCACTGTGCATTGTTGGACTTTTCAGGGAGCGAACGTTTCAGTGCACTGGAAGGATTGTGCGATTGAGGCAGCCCCTAAAATGATCAGTACCCTGACTAGTGAACTAGGGAACAGATTGAGATGCACCCTATGTTTGTAAGTCACTAAATGATTCACTCAACTGTTCAACTGTCAGCTGTTAGTATTAATATCAGATCTATATTGGTTTGCATCTTCCCTGCTGATATTCGGAACAACTACACTCTTGCTCATGATGTGAAAAAGAGAACATATAAGTACTTTGTCGTTACTAGCAGGTTGTGTTTGGGATGCTGGTGTGGTATGCTGTTCTCACCACAAAGCTGTTCATTTAGTTTAACCAGCAAGACACCAATCAGCAGAGGTGACATATAAATACTATGACATGAATATGATAATCATAATACCATGATATATATTCATACCCTGGACCACTACAGCACATTTTATAAGGGTTTTGTCTTTGCCACTGAAAGGGTTCTTTGTGTGTGAATACATTTATCTGAATGGCCGTGTCTGGCATGTAAATGCGTACACACACACACACACACACACACACAAACACACATGCGTGCAGGTGGAAAATTGTATGTCCTATTCCATTACCTCACAAAGGTGATTGACTGGAGTGATTTAGATTTTCGTTTTCCAGATAGCCGAGTCTGACATCCATTTCACCGCCGCCAGCCTCCAACAGATTCAACACAACCTACCCCCACCCACAGACTCGCTGCCCTTGCTCGTACACCTTCCAAAACCACAGTATCACTGGCTGATGATCCCAATAAATGCACAGCCAACCACCACCAACTTAAATCTATTGCTTTTTACCTGCCAAACGGCAAATCTCCACAGTGAAATAACTCCCCCACCCCTGCAGTGTCTGAAATCCTCCCCCATCCTGCTGAGCTGCTGATGGGGTGAGCTTTCCCCATTCCGCCCCTTCACAGGACACACTCAACACCATGCTTCATTCATCTTACTTAGACCCAGACTGTCACTTTTGGCAACCTCTGAATTAAGAGAGATCAGTAGTCCACCCGCCCTTCAACACCCTGTGCCGCATGGATTCCAGCCCCCACACGTGTCCCCTGCAAATATTAAAGCCATTCGACCTTGACCGAGAGGAGAGGAGAACAGAGGAGTCAAACGCTTTCTAAAGCACAGCACCAGAGCCCTGTGTCCCAGCAGGGGCACACAGCCTGCCCTTTTCTTAATGTGCTTTTTACATTTGATTACCGGCCTTGTAAAAGCTCACTCTAAACATGGGGGCCGTGCTGAACATCTGTTAGCCATGCTGGGAGAGCCTGAACTCACCCCTGTGGCCTCTCCTGTCCTGCAAGCATCAGGCTCAGTCTGGATTATACTTTACTCTGGGCATTGGTGTGTAACTGGATATTTTTCATTATTGGTTGTTCTACTGTCAACAAAGCCTGCCTGTCAACATCTACTATAAATACACATGTTAATGGATAAAACCAAAGTATTTAATTGTGTACACCAGGATATATGGGCTTATATGCAATATATAATATATATACACCAATCAGGCATAACATTATGATTATGATGAAGTGAATAACACTGATTATCTCTTCCTCATGGCACCTGTTAGTGAGTGGGATATATTAGGCAGGAAGTGAACATTTTGTCCTCAAAGTTGATGTGTTAGAAGCAGGAAACATGGACAAGCGTAAGGATTTGAGCGAGTTTGACAAGGGCCAAATTGTGATGGCTAGACGACTGGGTCAGAGCATCTCCAAAACTGCAGCTCTTGTGGGGTGTTCCCGGTCTGCAGTGGTCAGGATCTATCAAAAGTGCTCCAAGGAAGGCACAGTGGTGAACCGGCCACAGGGTCACGGGCGGCCAAGTCTCAGTGATGCACGTGGGGAGCGAAGGCTGGCCCGTGTGGTCCGATCAAACAGACGAGCTACTGGAGCTCAAACTGCTCAAGAAGTTAATGCTGGTTCTGATAGAAAGGTGTCAGAATACACAGAGCATCTCAGTTTGTTGTGTATGGGGCGGCATAGCCGCTGACCAGTCAGGGTGCCCATGCTGACCCCTGTCCACCGCCGAAAGCACCAACAGTGGCACGTGAGCATCAGAACTGGACCACGGAGCAATGGAAGAAGGTGGCCTGGTCTGATGAATCACGTTTTCTTTTACATCACATGGATGGCCGGATGCGTGTGCGTCTCTTACCTGGGGAACACATGGCACCAGGATGCACTATGGGAAGAAGGCAAGCCGGCGGAGGCAGTGTGATGCTTTGGGCAATGTTCTGCTGGGAAACCTTGGGTCCTGCCATCCACGTGGATGTTACTTTGACACGTACCACCTATCTAAGCATTGCTGCAGACCATGTAAACCCTTTCATGGAAACGGTATTCCCTGTTCGTGTTGACTTGAGGTGTCCGAGGTGTTGGATCAATGAAGGCCCCACCTCGCAGCTTACTGAAAGGACTTAAAGGATCTGCTGCTAACATCTTGGTGCCAGATACCACAGCACACCTTCAGAGGTCTAGTGGAGTCCATGCCTCGATGTGGTCAGGGCTGCCAAATGGGGACCAACACTAGCCTGGGAAAATCCAGACAACTTCCGGCAAATTTAGATTTGCTCTGCAAGTTAGTCTGGCAAAGAGCCCATTCAAGCCCATTTCTAATCCCTCGAAATCACGGCACCAATCAGAAACGTTGGGGCGGGCTTTACACGATGACGACAGCGCAGCGACGGTGAAGCAGATTTTGTAGAATCAGCTATCACGTCTATTTTAAGCGATTTAAACTTCTCCTTTTCGTTAAAAACAGAGAACTGCTGTCAGAGTCTCAGATGCTTCTCCGTCGCTCTGCATACGTCATCTCCTTCAACGCTCTGATTGGTTTTAGGTCTATCCAATTGCGCCCAGAGGCATTTGAGCGACGTCCGTGGGTGAAAATGATTTGTCTATGAAGCTTTGCCAGACCATAACTCAGTTACTACTGAGAATGGTCTGGTTTTAACCAGGCTAGACCAACACAATATTAGTCATAATGTTATGCCTGATTGTTGTATACAGTATATATAATAAATACCTAAAACAATCATTATGCATGTAATTGGCAATTCTTTGAATGTTGTGTCTCCATGGCTTACTGCTGATTTAAAACACTTGACCATGATATAAAATGAAAATAATTAATGAAATAAAAATATATTTTATTATTAAATAATGAAAATTAATCCGAATATGGACTAATCTCCTCTTCACATATTAATGGGTAATATTTATATATAAAAAGGATTTTGTCTCGAATGTGGCTTTTATTGATATTATAACATTGTGCTTTCATTGTCAATGTAGTTTTCCCCAAAACTATGCATTTTCTGAAAAATAGTTATAGCTCAAAATTATTCTGACATTATATTTGAGAAAGTAGCATCATAAAATTATAATTTTTTCTTCTATTTTTCATTTTTAATATTTTCAACATTTCAAAGAAATTTTCAATATTTTATGGGGAAAACAATAATACTTTACAAAAGGATTTCATTTGTTATGAAAATGAACAACACTTCTACAGCATTTATTAATTTAATTAGTTCATCTCAACAGTTATTAATGCATTATTAAAATCAAACTTTGTTTTTGTTTACATGTTAATGCACTGTGAACTAACATGAACAAACAATGAACTGTTATATCTGAACTAAAATTAACCAAGATTAATAAATGCTTTACAACATATATTGCTCAGATTATTTTAGCGAATGCATTAAAGGGGCGGTAAAACACGATTTCACTTTTCTAACGTTAGCTAGTGTGTAATGTTGCTGTTTGAGCATAAACAACATCTGCAAAGTTACAACGTTCAAAGTTTAAAGCAAAGGGAGAGATTTGCTTTTAAAGAAATCAGTTTCTAAGGACTACAGCAAACGGCCGGTAGGGACTACAGACATTCCTCCAGGGCTGCTGACATCACCAACCCCAATATTTACATAAACCCCTCCTCCGAGAATATTAAATAAGGGGGGCGAGGCCATGTTTTATTGCTGTGGAGAAGAGTTGTTGTGGTATAGTCAGTAGGCTGGAGTGTTGTTGCCACAATGCCGACGAAACGCTGTTATTTTCATCCGGATTGCAGGTCCATTTTGTTCATCCTTCCTAGGGACGGGGAGTTAGGAATCAATAGTTAAAATGTATTTTTAACTCGGTCCCTCATAATTATTACCCAAATCTGACTCTCTGTGTTGCACATTTTACGGAGGAAAGCTTCCACAATCTTCGCGAGTTCAATGCAGGATTCGCACAACGGCTTGCCCTGAAAGATGGAGCAGTTCCAACTTTAAAAACAGAAGCTGTTTACGGGACACAACCTGTAAGTATGATTTATATTTCGTCGATGTGTTTTCCTGTAATAGTTCGTATTGTTAATTGTACGTTGTAGCAAGGAAGTAAACAAATGACAAAGCAGTTTGTTAAATGCTCATCATACTTAACGTTATCCGACAAACACCTAACGTTACAAACTTTTTATTAAATCTCAACAGCAAACTTGGAATTAGTGTAAATGATTCTTTGATTAGAGCTTTTATGTATTGTTTATCTACAGGCATGCTAAACATGGTTCTGTGTTTGATTCGGCTACTAGAGTAAAGCCAATGTTTAGCGCTCGTTTTGGGTTAACAGTACTTGCGACAGATATTTGCCTATAATCGCTAGAATCAACACTGTTTCTAATACTACCAAAGCACAGACTACTGGTAAAGGTAAGGGGCGTGACGTTTCCGAAAAACGTGCACTAGGCGGTTAGCGAATCACAGCACACTGACCAAGCTGACCAATCTGAGCCCATTGCGTATTTCTGAGGGACCGGCTTCATAGAACCCGCAAACCATCAGACCGTTTTTACAAGGAGGGACAGAGCCGTGTAGAATAAAGGTCAAATATATGAAAAATAATGCAATTTTTTAAAAACAAAGTATTAACACATTACAGTGCACCCCACAAACACAATCAAGCCTTCGAAAGAATGTGTTTTACCACCCCTTTAATCAATGTTAAGAAATGAAACTTATTGTAAAGTGTTACCGGAAAAACAAATACAAAATATATTAATATTGAATAAAGTGGAGAGGTGCAATGATACAGTATTTGCAGGCAGCGCCATTATGATCTATTAGCCACACTAACTTTCATCTCCAAAACATTTTGAACAAGATTGTGGCAGTAAAAAAAAATAAGTAAAACATTTTTTTTTTTAATCTAGTGTAAGTGTAATTTAGAAAGCAGAGTGATATTACGAGACAGGCCTATTTTGAATTCGAAATATATGAATTACGAACAACTGTATGGCAGTGAACATTAACATTCCACCGTAGGGTTAGTAACAATACATATTTATGGCAATTTGGAAGGCTGTTGCTGTATGTTTATAGGATTGGAGGTAATAAAGAATTAGCCATTGAAAAATATACATTTGGTTGATCACTAATCTTATTAGTGGGTGGCAGTGGCTATGCACTCACTAACTAACTAACTAACTAACTAACTAACTAACTAACTAACTAATTAACTATATAGTATTGTATGTCCAAGAGTCACATGACATCAGAGCATTTGAGGTCACTAGAGCACCTCAGGTTATTTCAGTATTCAGTGTTAGCATTTGCTGATTTCAGCGAGCATATGAAAGTCTGAATCAACGTCTATCAGCCCACAGAGAAAGGTCACTTATTTCATGGATCACACACAAACCCAAATACATATTCCTTCAAATTGTAATTTATTATGGTGCTGCAGCGTGGCACGTCATATGGCGCGTGCGGAGCGTAATTCAAGCATTATGACATTACCTTCACAGCAGCCAGGCGGAAATCGCCTTTTTATTCAGCAGACTGACTCTTTACTAATGGAGATGGATTACTAATTTAGACAATAATTCTCACCATAAATTATACTGTTTGGTCCATTTTATATAAAGTCAGTGGTGTGAATCAGAACTGTGAAAATAATCTATTCAAACTGTAGCTGGAAAATTATGTAGTCAGTCTGTTAAAAAGAGGGACAGTCAGGATATGCGGGGTCTCATTTGCATCCTACATTTAATCTAAGACAGGGGTGTCCTGGAGGTCCACTGTCCGGCAGAGTTTAGCAACCTCAACACACCTACTTCCTACTTCCCTACTATATAGAAAAAAAAGAATGTGACAAAAGTGTCCGAATTCACAGTACTCACAGAAGAGTAAATACCGGATGACCTACAACTTCCAGTGAGATTCTGAAGTGTGCGTACAATGGATACATTACTATCCCATGGGAGAGGATTTGTGAATGGCAGTGAAGGGACACAACTGACGGTGGCAGGTCACATGATAATGAAGGTGTAGTATGAATGTAATGAGGTCATACTACATGTGCCATGCATGCAGTAGGTCCAGATTACATTCATACTACACACATTCATACTATATAGAACATACACTCACCTAAAGGTTGAGTGGAACACCTTATTAGGAACACCTGTTCAATTTCTCATTAATGCCATTATCTAATCAACCAATCACATGGCAGTTGCTTCAATGCATTTAGGGGTGTGGTCCTGGTCAAGACAATCTCCTGAACTCCAAACTGAATGTCAGAATGGGAATTTAAGCAATTTTGAATTTAAGAATGATTTCATTCATAATCTGCTCAGTTACTGGGATTTTCACGCACAACCATTTCTAGGGTTTACAAAGAATGGTGTGAAAAGGGAAAAACATCCAGTATGCAGCAGTCCTGTGGGCGAAAATGCCTTGTTGATGCTAGAGGTCAGAGGAGAATGGGCCGACTGATTCAAGCTGATAGAAGAGCAACTTTGACTGAAATAACCACTCGTTACAACCGAGGTATGCAGCAAAGCATTTGTAAAGCCACAACATGCACAACCTTGAGGCGGATGGGCTACAACAGCAGAAGACCCCACCGGGTACCACTCATCTCCACTACAAATAGGAAAAAGAGGCTACAATTTGCACGAGCTCACCAAAATTGGACAGTTGAAGACTGGAAAAATGTTGCCTGGTCTGATGAGTCTCGATTTCTGTTGAGACATTCAGATGGTAGAGTCAGAATTTGGCGTAAACAGAATGAGAACATGGATCCATCATGCCTTGTTACCACTGTGCAGGCTGGTGGTGGTGGTGTAATGGTGTGGGGGATGTTTTCTTGACACACTTTAGGCCCCTTAGTGCCAATTGGGCATCATTTAAATGACACAGCCTACCTGAGCATTGTCTCTGACCATGTCCATCCCTTTATGACCACCATGTACCCATTCTCTGATGGCTACTTCCAGCAGGATAATGCACCATGTCACAAAGCTCGAATCATTTCAAATTGGTTTCTTGAACATGACAATGAGTTCACTGTACTAAAATGGCCCCCACAGTCACCAGATCTCAACCCAATAGAGCATCTTTGGGATGTGGTGGAACGGGAGCTTCGTGCCCTGGATGTGCATCCCACAAATCTCCATCAACTGCAAGATGCTATCCTATCAATATGGGCCAACATTTCTAAAGAATGCTTTCAGCACCTTGTTGAATCAATGCCATGTAGAATTAAGGCAGTTCTGAAGGCGAAAGGGGGTCAAACACAGTATTAGTATGGTGTTCCTAATAATCCTTCAGGTGAGTGTACTTTTATAGTGGTCATGAAGTAATTACTTATTCAAAATAAGTACCTACTCAAGAGAGTATGCGATTTCAGATGCAGCCCTTGATTGGCTGGTTCAGGTGTGTTGAATAGAGCACATGATATTACAGTAGGCGGAGTCACTGCGGTTACACCCACTGAATGGCAGCGTCGGTGTACAGCTTGAATTCAGCAAAAAACACATCTAAAATGCAAAAGAGCTGTGCAATTTACTGTACAAATAAATTCAACAAAAAATCTTAGGTATATTTTTACAGACTGTTGAAAGATCCAGAAAAACGAAGTAAATGGATTGCTGCAATTTGCAGTAACAACTGGAATCCAGGCAGCGAAACGTGGATTTGCCGTTACCATTTAGTGTCAGATATGTTGAATTTTTGAGGTAAAATGATAAGGCATATATTGCATTGATAACTCATCAATTAAATATTTACAATCTTATTCTGCATAATTGTAAAGTTTACTTAGTGTTTCTTAAAAAAATAAAAAAATAAATAAAAATAAAACCCTTCATAATGAGCCTTGTGTTCTGTATTGTTAGACTGGATGAAATCTCCCTGTCAAATCCAGCCCCGGATGCCAGATCCTGTCAAAAGATATCCGTTTGTCTGGTGTGTGCAACCTGTCAACAGAAAGTCTCAAGACTCTATTAACAAGTCTTCTACTGAGAGTTTGAC
Source organism: Paracanthobrama guichenoti (assembly GCA_018749465.1). Lineage (NCBI taxonomy): Eukaryota > Metazoa > Chordata > Actinopteri > Cypriniformes > Gobionidae > Paracanthobrama > Paracanthobrama guichenoti. The sequence goes on from CM031951.1 coordinate 10,281,549, forward strand.
TGAGAAAGCCAGAGAAGAGCAGAAGACAAAGTGAGGACACTAAAAAGAGCAGTTTGTTGAATAATCATAGTTGCGTAATGGAGAACAGCATCCAAAGCATGCAGTTACAGAAAAAAAAGTATATTTTATCACAGTAAACTAATTAACTAATTAGTAATCACAACATACAGTATTAAGGTGAATAAATTGTATACTGTATGCATTGCAAGTGTAGTATTGTACTGAATTTGTATAGTACTGACTGTCTGTATATTCAGCACTTGCACTGTGAAAATACTGCAGTCCAACTACAAAGCCAAAAAAGGTTAAAAAAAAAAAACTCTAAATGTAAGTTGTGCAACTGTAAAATCAAAGTCAGTGAGAGATTGATTTTGCCTCAGCATCACGTTGCTGGGTCCGGCCTCAGGACTTTGTCCACATCACAGGCAATGATGGGAAAAACCCTCTACTGTGCCAGATCTAGCCTTGACAACACTGTCCACACCTTGCTCTTTCTCATCTTAATCCTCCTCATCCACCACCTCTTTACTGTGTCACCTGTGCACCTGAGCTGGCTAATTTTGTACAGTTGGTTTGGGCACTTCTTTAGAAAGTGTGAACAATTTTGAGTCGTTGCGTGTAAACGATGACAACTGTGCTTTAGTTGTGTTTAACTTTTGCCTCCTGTGTTTAGCATTTTACAACACAAGTGTCCCTGTAAAAAAAAAAAAAAAAAATTAATAAAAAAAATAAAACACCTTATGCTGGTTATATGTTTTGAAGCATGGCAGCCGTTTAAGATGGTCCTTAGCTGGTCATGAGCTGGTTTAAGCTGGCCATGAGCTGGTTTAAGCTGGTCCTTAGCTGGTCACGAGCTGGTTTAAGCTGGCCATGAGCTGGTCCTTAGCTGGTCATGAGCTGGTTTAAGCTTGTCCTTAGTTTAGCTGGTTATGAGTTGGTCATGAGCTGGTTTAAGCTGGTCCTTAGCTTAGCTGGTCATGAGCTGGTTTAAGATGGTCCTTATTTTAGCTGGTCATGAGCTGGTTTAAGCTTGTCCTTTGGTTAGCTGGTTATGAGTTGGTCATGAGCTGGTTTAAGCTGGTCCTTAGCTTAGCTGGTCATGAGCTGGTTTAAGTTGGTCCTTATTTTAGCTGGTCATGAGCTGGTTTAAGCTTGTCCTTAGCTTAGCTGGTTATGAGTTGGCCATGAGCTGGTTTAAGCTGGTCCTTAGCTTAGCTGGTCATGAGCTGGTTTAAGCTGGTCCTTATCTTAGCTGGTCATAAGCTGGTTTAAGATGGTTTAAGCTGGTCCTTAGCGTAGCTGGTTATGAGCTGGTCATGAGCTGGTTTAAGCTGTCCTTAGCGTAGCTGGTCATGAGCTGGTCATGAGCTGGTTTAAGCTGTCCTTAGCTTAGCTGGTCATGAGCTGGTTTAAGCTGGTCCTTATCTTAGCTGGTCATGAGCTGGTTTAAGATGGTTTAAGCTGGTCCTCAGCGTAGCTGGTTATGAGCTGGTCATGAGCTGGTTTAAGCTGTCCTTAGCGTAGCTGGTCATGAGCTGGTTTAAGATGGTTTAAGCTGGTCCTTAGCCAAAGATGGCGCCGCCGTTCGGTCGCCGTTCAGGTCGCTCCGCGAAGTTTACATTTCACTGCCGGTTGTATATTCTGTATATAACTGTGTATGTGACAAATAAAACTCTTGAATCTTGAATGAGCTGGTTTAAGATGGTTTAAGCTGGTCCTTAGCTGGTCATGAGCTGGTTTAAGATGGTCCTTAGTTTAGTTGGTCATGAGCTGGTTTAAGCTGTTCCTAAACTGGTCCTAAGCAACTAACACCAGCTCAGGAACAGCTTAGGCCTAGCTTAAACCAGCTCAAACCGGCTGCAAACATACCTAACCAGCATAAGCGTTTTTTTGTTTTTCAACAGGGGTATCACAGTGCCATATGTGTTTTAGTGAGTGAAAAAATGTGTTTAGAGTTGTGCAAAAAGAGCACAGGAGATTTGCAAATGGTGTCTAAACTGCCTGAACTTGCTTAAGGTTTTACAGAATGAGTGATTTATTCGACAAATTGGTTTAGGCTATTGAGGATGGGGTTCAGTGTTTTAGCAATTCAGAAAAATTGCAACATATAAAAGAGCACCAGTCAATGTCCAAATCTTTAACTTGAGAACGGTGAATTTCCAAATACCTGCAGTTCTCTGACTATCTGCCACAAGGAGAAGTGTGTAGACCCTGTCATGGCGCTAATCACTTTTCCACGTCAAATATAAATATGAATGTTGGCGTGGATTTTAGCGTTCAGTCTAAGTGCGTACACGTTTATAAATGAGGCGCCTGAACACCGTGAGCTTAATCTGCTCTATCTGCGAGGAATACTGAAATGGCAAGAAATCTCAACGGATTCGGGAGTGATTTAGTTACGATATATTTGTTTAATACATAACGTTTAAAAGTTTGGGGTTGGTACGTTTTTTTTTTTTTTTATGTCTCATGCACAATTAAAAATACAGTAAAACTAATATTGAGAAATATTATTACAGTTTAAAATAGCTGTTTTCAATGTAATTTACTTTAAAATATAATTTATTCCTGTGATCAAAGCTGAAATTACTCCAGTCTTCAGTGTCACATGATCCTTCAGAAATCATTCTAATATGATTTGATGCTCAAGAAACACTTCTGATTATTATCAATGTTGAAAGCAGTTGTGCTGCTGAATATTTTTATGGAAACTGAGATACATTTTTACAAGGATTCTTTGATGAATAGAAAGTTCAAAAGAACAACATATAGGCTATATGAAAGTACGTTTTTTTGTAATAATGCAAAAGCCTTTACTGTCACTTTTTCCAGTTCCATGCATCCTTTCTCAAAGTATTATTTTATTTAAATAAATAATAATAAAAAAATAAAAAAATAGTACTGACCCCAAACCTTTGAACGATATAGTATTGTCTGTAGAAGTTGCATTTTTACATTCATATATATGACAACTATTAGTTTACCATGACAACCATGAGGGATAATATTCAAACAAACAACAAAAGGTCACACAGTCTATAAACCTGGCTCGTCAAGCTTCATGGATCTTTATGAGTGCACCTCTGGTGGCCATTCCACGGTTACCAGCGAAAAGAATGGGAGATAATTGAATGGGATTTCACAGAAAATGAAGGCTCTGCAGCTGACAGAAGGGTCGTGACTGAGGGAGAGCCGACTGACCTGAGCCTCAGAAACTCAACCTGCTCTGATGCTAATGAATGAGGACGTGATCTAAAGGCTGTTCCTGCGGGACGAAGCCATTCACTGCTATGTAAATCTCCTCTGAAGCTCTAGCAATTAAAACAAGGCTGTAAATGGGAAGAGGGGCTGCCGCTGGACCCCTGATGTCGGTGTTCCTCTCTAAACACATCAGCATGATTGAGAGATCCGGAGGGCTGCAGACTCTTCAAATCAACTGTCACTCTAGATATTACACACAGAAGCCCTGCTTTATCAAGGTCATGTGCCATGACTAAAAGAACACAATGCACTTCCTCAGTATTGAGCACTGTCCAGACTTGGGTACACAATAGTCATGTTATTTTCTTTTTCAACAAAGGGTCTGTAAAAGGAAGGGGTTTGTTCAAGACAGCAAATTAAACTGCTTTATTTTGTTTCTTGTATATGAGGTCAGCAAAATATTTCTTCCAAACTTTGAGACAATTTTGAGGTTCAAAACCCTGATGTGTGTGATTACTTTCTAAAAATAAACATGAAAACTACATGACTATAAAACAGTAATAAAGTCAGGGTAACAGGATTGAAAGTAACAGGGATGCAGATTTATTGTATTAAGCTCTCATTCAGACTAGCTAGTTAGTGACCAAATATGTCCCTGAATATATAGGCATATAAACATATACACTATATTGCAAAAAAGTTTTGGGATGCCTGTCTTTACATGCACTTTAATGACATCCCATTCTTAATCCATAGGGTTTAATATGGAGTTGGCCCACCCTTAGCAGCTATAACAGCTTCAACTCTTCTGGGAAGGCTTTCCACAAGGTTTAGGAGTGTGTTTATGGGGATTTCTGACCATTCTTCTAGAAGCACATTTGTGAGGTCAGGCACTGATGTTGGACGAGAAGGCCTGGCTCACAGTCTCCGCTCTAATTCATCCCAAAGGAGTTCTATCGGGTTGAGGTCAGGACTCTGTGCAGGCCAGTCAAGTTCCTCCACACCAGACTTGCTCATCCATGTCTTTATGGACCGACGCTTTGTGCACTGGTGTGCAGTCATGTTGGAACAGGAAGGGGCCATCCCCAAACTGTTCCCACAAAGTTGGCATGAAATTGTCCAAAATGTCTTGGTATACTGAAACATTAAGAGTTCCTTTCACTGGAACTAAGGGGCCAAGCCCAACCCCTGAAAAACAACCCCACACCATAATCCCCCCTCCACCAAACTTTACACTTGGCACAATGCAGTCAGGCAAGTACCGTTCTCCTGGCAACCACCAAACCCAGACTCGTCCATCGGATTGCCAGACAGAGAAGCGTGATTGGTCACTCCAGAGAACACGTCTCCACTACTCTAGAGTCCAGTGGCGGCGTGCTTTACACCACTGCATCCCACGCTTTGCATTGCACTTGGTGATGTAAGGCTTGGATGAGCTGCTCGGCCATGGAAACCCATTCCATGAAGCTCTCTACGCAGTGTTCTTAAGCTAATCTGAAGACCACATGAAGTTTGGAGGTCTGTAGCTATTGACTCTGCAGAAAGCTGGCGACTTCTGTGCACTGTGCACCTCAGCATGTGCTGACCCTGCTCTGTGATTTTACGTGGCCTACCACTTTGTGGCTGAGTTGCTGTTGTTCCCAATAGCTTCCACTTTGTTATAATACCACTAACAGTTGACTGTGGAATATTTAGTAGTGAGGAAATTTCACGAATGAACTTATTGCACAGGTGTCAACCTATCACGGTACCACGCTTGAGTTCACTGAGCTCCTGAGAGCGACCCATTCTTTCACAAATGTTTGCAGAAGCGTCTGCATGCCTAGTGCCTGATTTATACACCTGTGGCCTTGAAGTGATCGGAACACCTGAATTCAATGATTTGGAGGGGTGTCCCAATACTTTTGGTAATATAGTGTATGTTGAAAAATACAGTACAACTTACCGAAATGTATGTCTCATGCAATCACTCAATCAGTGTTTCAACCACGGAAAGAGGTCAATAAAACAACTGGTGAGCAACATTTCAATATTGCATTTACCTCAGGAAAGTTACCCAATGTTCACAGTTTGTTGGTTACCTATAAAAACACTAGATAGGAGCTTATCTGATATTTTCCTTACAAAAACTTCAGAAGGCCTTTATTAACCCCATGGAGCCGTATTAATTACTTTTATGATGGATGGATGCACTTTTTGGGCTTCAAAATCTAGGGTACCAGTCACTTCCATTATAAAGCTTGGAAGAGCCTGGATATTTTTTAATATAACTCTAATTGTGTTTGGCTCAAAGAAGAAAGTCATACACACCTAGGCTGGCTTGAGGGTGAGTCAATTATGGGATAATTTACCTTTTTGGGTGAACTAGCCCTTTAATGTGACAGTAATGCATTAACAGTTGAAAAATAGTGACGTTAAAGCAGACTCTATTTGACCCTGTGAAACTCCCGTACTTCATGCCAGGTCCGTGGTTTTTCCCTACACAAAACATCATTTGTAGTGCACCTCCCATCCAATAATCGCAAAGAGCTTTGTTGCTTCTGATAAGAAATAGTCTCAGCTTTCTTATTCTGTCCTTTTTATCACAAAATTCAAATAAATGGTGTTTTGACGCCCTTAAATGTGACGCCTCAGTTCAAGCACAGGTCTTTTCTTCCACTTTAATACTTTAAGTTAAAGCACTAACAAGCATGCATGAACATCAAAATATGCGTTGAAAAATACTGTACAACTTACCAAAATGTATCGTCTCGAATGTAATCCCTCAATCAGTTTCAACCGCGGTTAGATGTCAATAAAACAGCTTAATATTGCATTTACCTCAGGAAAGTTATCCAGTGTTCACAGTTTGTTAGTTACCTATAAAAAAACACTAGAGGAGCTTATTTACTGTTAGATATGTATGTTTGAATAAATCTGTCATGACGGCAAGTGTTTATGAAAACTACCTTATGTGCAACTGAGTTGTATACAAACATCTCAGTTTTTATGTGTGCAATTATTATATGTGAAAATAAATGGCAGTAGAACTGCTCAGTTGTTCATTTTAACCTCTAATATTATAGTAATGAACCAAATGAGAGGGTAGGCCCAGCCTGGATTCCAGCCCAACTTAACCCCGCCCACAACATTTGAGGTCAGGAAGCTCGGTCTGGACTTGATCCGTTGTGGAGCAACTATGCTCGAACCGGAGCTGTTCGGACCAATCATATTGTCAGGGCGGGCTTTATACGATGATTGACAGATGACCAACAGTAACGTAATCATCCACGTCACCAAAGAGCGCTTGGGTTGAATTTGTTTACCAAACGGAGAACTTGTTCATAAATGCATTCACCTTTACTATTTCTCTCAAAAATGATGATCGTGAAGTACTGCATGTATCCTTAAATTCTTTTTACAACACCAGCAAAGATCGTTTACACTCATCTTCCTCTACTTCTTCCAGCGTGCGTGCAGTTGAGTTCTGTTGACAACTATGCGTCGCTCTGATTGGTTGTAGTCTATCCAATTGAGGTCTTTCCTGGTTCGGTTGAAACACACCCCATAATCACAACCCAATGGAGCGGAATCAGACTCATATTCTGACTGGAATCTGAGTATGACGACGTCAGGCTAGGGTAGACCTACAGTTTACAGCAATAGTTGGGAAAGATTTTTTTGCCTTAGGAAAATCAGAATCGGTAGATATTCGGAATAATCGACTATCGGTATCACCATAGAAATTTAGTATCGGTGCATCTCTAATTTTTATGGATCTTTTTTTTTATGAATTAAATGATTCAGAACACAATACTAAAAGTACATTTTAATAAATTAACTTATTCATGCTCAAATCAAATACAAAAAACACAGAACCAAAAACATCAACCAGTCATGTTGAGAGTGTAAAAAGGTTTTCTAAAGTCTAGATCAAGGATCGTGAAATGTACATGGAATGCAAATATTCCTGAACGTGTGTGACTACAGCAGAAATAATTCCTTCGGCTCTCATGTAGAGGTCTGGCATGTGAAGGCAGAACAGAGTCAGATCAACCCGACGGAAGGAATAAAAAAACAACCAAAATAAAAACAAATCACAGATTTTGAAAAATCACTGGTGGCACTTTACCTGCAGAGCCAGAAATATATCACAGAAGATGAACATTCATAGCATACACATACGTGAATAACAAACCTCGAGCAGAACGAGCCATATGAACGATGACTGAGGATTGTCAAATGAAGAGATCATTACGCCTGCACAAAGCCACCGTCTTGATTTAGGGCTCTTCAGATAAAGTGTCTCCAAAGTTGACAATATCAAATTCACAATGTTTTACAAAAACAAAACAAAAACGGCCATTTGGAACAGAAGCGTGATCTGTCGGACTCAAGTGGCAGATGAGACGGCCATCCCATAATAATGCTGAAGTAAGCCACGCCCACTGTGCTGAGCTCCGCCCTTCAGCTTCAGCGACCCCCGACAAAAATGGGGAGGAAGACATGCAAGATACAGGAGCATAACCCATCAGACAGGGAAAAGAGGGTGCGTGTTAGCAAGTTCTGCTCCAAAAAAAAAACAAAAGGTCCTTCATATTCAAGTCCAGACAGCGGCGGTAAACAGTATCGTGATTCATTCACGCAACTGCGGAATGACAGCGATGCTAAAAGAGGATGTCCTCATTCTTGATGAGTAACTCCACCACCTGCCTCTGGTAGCGGATGTCGTTCAGAGCAGTCATGGCGTCCAGATCGGGCGCCCGCATCAAAGTCGGCCCAAACACGATCCCAAGGTTCTCAGCGTTCATCAGGTTATCCTTCTCGTTCTGAGTTACCCTGCACACACACACACACACACACACACACAATATGTGACATAAGTGTACAACTAGGGAGGTAACGATACACTCACAATTCGATACAAAACGTGATACTGAACTCACAATATGATACTATTGTGAGAAGAGAGGTTTTATTATTATTACTTTATTATTATCAGGACCCAGAAATATTTCTCCATAGCATTATTATACATTATATTCAACATTATATATAGTTTAATGTAGTAGTGTCACTGAAAATTCTGCTTTCAATGTAGCCATTGGTTGGATCTCTCCCGCTATATTAATGCGCTGTGCATATATGAATAAACCATCTAAAGGCTTTGAATAATCATACTACTAAAACTAAATGTGATCTGGAGATTTACTCACAGCTCTAATCGCAGGTAAGCGTGTCAAAATGACTATTCCCAGACTGCACGTGGTTATTTTACTGCATTCACTCACTCTCATGTTGTTTTCACGCGTCACGCAAGCATCTGAACGTCAGCGTGTACTACAGTGTGTGTGTGTCGTTATGAATCCGTTCATCATATAAAGCCACTGTGTCTCTTCAGAAGACTTGGATTTGACCACTCGATTGGTTATTTTTATGATGCCTTTATGACTTATGAAGTTTTAGAGGAATGGACTTTAAACTGAGGGACAGAAATCTCTCCGGTTTCATAAAAATATTTTCAATTGTGTTTGGAAGTTGAACGGAAATCTTAAAGGTTTGAGACGACATGAGGATGAGTACATTGTTGGGTGAATTATACCGTATAAATACAGTAAGCTGAGCCTTGAATAAAACGAACTCTATATCACACATCATATCATTTACATCAATGATACATATCGTCATGTCTTTATATCGCGATATATTGATATAACCCCAAGTACAACTAGGGTTGCACAGATATTTTCAATGGGAATTTAATCTTGGGAATTTTGGAAACTTAACAGAAATTTATGAGAATTTATAGGAAATTTAGGCAAATTTATATAAACATACACAAACAAATCTAAACATTTTGCTTGGTCATAAGTGTTTTTTGTTTGTTTGTTTTTTAGTAAATATGCAAAATAAAAATATTTGTATTGCAGCAATTGTTATGCATGTGTTTTTTTATGTCAGTGTCACATGATCCTTCAGGAATCATTGTAATATGCTGATTTGATACTCAGTTCTTTATTTTAAGTATTTACTATCACTTTTATCAATATAACACATCCTTGCTGAATAAAAGCATTAATTTCTTAAAAATAAATAAATACTGACCCCAAACCTTTGAACATTAGTGTATATTGTTACAAAAGATTTCTATTTTAAATAAATGCTAACCTTTTATTCATCAAACGGTAACACTTTAGTTTAACCATTTGTAAAATAATTGTAATAATTTCCTATTAACTAGTTAACTATAACTATAAGGAATTAATATTATAAAGCACATATTAATGCCTTATTCTGCATGACCATATTCTACATCCCTTAACCCTACCCAATACCTAAACCTAACCACTACCTGACTAACTATTAATGAGCAGTGATTAGGAGTTAGGACTGAGGCAAAAGTCATAGTTAATAGTTAGTTAAAGTGAGAACTGGACCCTAAACTAAAGTATGAGCCATAAAAATCCTGAAAAAGGTTATAAAAAATAACAACTGTTTCCAACATTGATAATAAATCCTCATATCAGCATGATTTCTGAAGGGTCATGTGACTGAAGACTGGAGTAATGATGCTGAAAATTCAGCTTTCATCACAGAAATAAATTATATTTTGAAATATATTAAAATAGAAAACCATTATTTTAAATTGTAATAATATTTCACAATATTGCTGTTTTTTTTCTGTATTTTTAATCAAATGTGCACGTGACTGAGGGATGAGCAGGGTATTAATTCAACTGAAATTGCATTAAATCTGGTCGTTTTATGCTGCAAGATGTTTTTCAACTACATTTAAGTCCCCTGTTATAGGCTAACCTGGAATTTTGCAAATTCCCAGTTTATTCCCATTAATTCCTGTTAAAGGGTTAGTTCCATATAGACATATCCATCTATCTATCTATCTATCTATCTATCTATCTATCTATCTATCTATCTATCTATCTATCTATCTATATATATATATATATATATATATATATATATATATATATATATATATATATATATAAAACGCAGTTCAAAATGCTTTGCCACGTCTGACGACACTGCACACCAGTTACGCTCGTCAGACGTAGCGAAAGCATTTTGAACTGGGCGCTACATTTTTTCCTCAAGTTGAATACGGAAGGCGGTCCGCCAGAAGCTAGATCATTTACTTTATAACGTGTTAAATATGAATATTTTTCCTACACGAACGCACCACTTTGCTTCAGAAGGCCTTTATTAACTCCCCTGTAGCCGTGTGGAGCAGTTATATGATGGATAGATGCACTTTTATGAACTTCAAAAATGACAACCATTCACTGCCATTATAAAGCTTGGAAGAGCAGGACATTTATTAATATAACTCTGATTGTGTTCGTCTGAAAGAAGAATGTCATATACACCTAGGATGGCTTGAGGTGAGTAAATCATGGGATAACTTTCCTTTTTGGGTGAACTATCCCTTTAATTCCCATATATTCCCGTTTATTCCCATTGAAAGGTGAAAAACCCTAAATACAGCTCATCTTAAAATGAACACACTTTACCGCTCTTGCATTTATTTGTGTTCCAAGGACAAAAGAAACTTATACAGATGAATGACTGAACGATGACAGATTTTCACTGGACTTTATTAAAGTTTCTCACCTTTTTAAATGTGCCATTAGGTAGCGCAGTGTTTCGCAATGAGCCGGAGGCAGCAGCTTCAGCGCTTCGTGTAGAGACTCCAGACGCTCATCTGGGTCGGTCAGCTCTGAAACAAACAAGCAAACAGGTCAAAAACTGCCATCTCTGCAGTGTGATTGACAAAACCATCTGGAGCCATTACAACAACACTTGTAGCAATGAGCTGCTTTATTTTATATGTATTGTATTGCAATGGTTTCAATCCTGTTACCAAAATTTGGAGCAATTTTAAAGTTTAAAACCCTGATGTCTGAACTTATTTTCAAGGAACAGACAAATTACATGATAAATAAACAAACATGAAAAGTGCATAAATAAATACGAGTCAGAATGGGTAACAGGGTTGCAGATTTGAAGTATGGAGGAAAGACACCCAGGCACATTGACTAATAGAGAGATGTAGCGCGTGACTCACTGGCAGCCTCGATGAAGCGTGGATATGCGTCATACGTGATGACGGGGATAGGCAGGTCCCTGAAGTAGAGTTTAAGAGCACCTGTGATGATGTTGATGTCTTCATAGACGTTGACGGAGATGTCTGCTTTCTCTCCATCTGAACACATCGGAACACAAACACATTCAGCCACGGCTGCGGGACAGTGGAGTAAGTGCAGTGATCAGCAGTGACAGAGCTGCTGTTTGACTCTAGGGATTGAACACACAGACATTTAGCTAACTTTATCTTATTCTGAGGTTGTGAACATTCTCGTGCCAGTAATTTAGTGTTGAGGTGCCATTAAAATAACAGATAACTGCTTTCTATGTGAGTATATGTTAACTGTAATGTATTCCTGAATTTTCAGCATCTTTACTCCAGCCTTCAGTGTCACATGATCCTTCAGAAATCATTCCAATATGATGATATTTTATGATTATCATCAATGTCGAAAACAGCTTCATATCTGTGTGAAAACCATCCTAGGAATATCACCAGAGGAATACAATTTTCAAGTAAATGTAGCCTTGGAGAGCATTGGGGGGAATTTTACTTTAAGGAATATTGCAGTATTTATTAAAAATGATTTATCTGGGCACATCTTTTTTTTTTTTTATTCATGTGCCCTCGTAATCTTTAATCAAAATACCTTCTCCTCTCTCTATCAGAAGCATCTCTTCTCTGATGAGGGCGGGGCAACCTGTCAATCACATGAGATCCACCAATAGCAAACCACAACCATCCAATCAATTCCCCACGGACAGAATCAAGCCCCGCCCTACATTTGTTCTTGTTCATAAAGCCTATCACTCAAATATGTCACAATAGGGTATTTCTTACAAGTTTAAGTATTTCATCTAATATTTATATTACATTTTATTTCAATTAACAAAAATTATTTTGTTTTAGTTAAAAGTAACAACCCTGATCAAACAAACATGTAACGGGAATCACTGTACATGGAATCACTAGAAGATTCTATAGGATAAACCGAAATTCCAACAGGATCCTTTTTTATTCATATTTTTCCTTCTGGATATTGTGTAGCAATCATCAGATTGTAATGAAATAATGCTGCAGTTGCACAGCCATCACAACGGCCAGCAGAAACCTGTCGAGATCATATTATTTCTTTCACATTCTCTCTCACTGTCTCTGATACTGTCCTCGTGTCATCTGAGAGTCATGATGAAACCGTAATGCATCTGAATACGAACAGATGGGTGAAAATCCTCCCACAAATGTGCCACTTTAAACATTTAAGCAGCTCAGACTCTTTCATGTTACATAAACCCACAGCTCTATATGCAAGACAAAGGGTGACCTAAAAAAAAAGCAGCGGTGAGCATGTGTATGCGATTCATCAGGATTACACACACACAGATGTGTGTGGAATGTGGGGGTTGTGACGGATCAGTACTGTACACCATCAGGAAAAACGCCACTCACCTCTGTCGAACGATAGCTTCACATCTTCGATTAAGTCACTGAATCCAGAGATTCGATAGAGACCCTCCGACTTCAAACCTGAGAGACAAGACAGTTCGTTCAAGAATGTGTTATACAGTACACATAATGCGCCATAAAAATTCAATAATGGCTAAGGCAAGGGTTTCACATTTTGCCTGTCAAACTTAAAAGTGAAGCACTTTAGAGAAGCACAATCCTAAAACAAAACACAACTAAACAAAACGCATCATAACATTTATTACATTATATAAGCCACTGGCCATAGGTATTAGCAATTTTTTTATTAGAAAAGCCAATATAAAAAAAATGAAAAACAAAACAGAACCACCTAGCTTTTTTTATCCAATTACAAATACACTTCTATAAAGTGTATAAAGTGTCATAACATTGGCGGTCCATGCATCTCTGTTTAGTATAAATGAAAGTCACCTCGTGACTCGATCTCTCGTATGCACATGTCCACCACCATGGGCCGTTTAGCGTTGTGAGCCTTGACGAGTGTGGTGAGGTCACAGCTGTAAACCTTCTTCACGTGCTTCAGGTCCGGCTTGCAGTCGTTGGGCACCATCTTAGAGCACTGCTTATGGACATTCAACCCGCAATCTGAGGAACACACAGACAAAACACACACATTACAAGCCCATTCTAGTCTTCAGTTATTTCATTATTCCTGCCAAAACAATAAAAGGTCAGTAAACCAGCAAGTGAAGCAATAAATCCACTATGTTGAGTCCCATGCTGAAATGATTGAATAAGTGTCTCACAGCAGTTTCACGCCGATATTATTGATCCTGAAGTTGGTATGCTGTAGTTAAATTACACCCCACAATGCTGAGCTTTCATTCTGCTTAATCAGTCACCTCTCTTGACCTCTGATCAGTGATGTCAGCGGCACTGATTGGCTGACGGGGATTTCAATGGTGTCACCTTGGCGATGACAGAACATGCCAGGACTACAAATGGCGCCTTATAAAATATGCATGAGCAATTTCATGCACCTAATAGCTTCATAAGCCTCAAAAATAAATCTCTGAGAGACTGGAGGAGTGAAGTGTGTGCTACTCACTTCGGATGAAATAAAAAATAGCTAATTGAAGAGATAGTGGAGCCAAAAATTTTTATTCTGTAATTTACTCGCCCTCATGTTGTTCCAAGCTTGTGCGATTTCTTTCTTTTGTGGAACAAAAAAGATGATATTTGAAGAATGTTTTAAAGAATGAAGAACCAAACAATTTTTGGTGAACATTGATTTCCACATACGATATTCCTCAAATTATCTTGAAAAGAAAGTCAGTCATACAGGTTTGGAACAACATGGGTGTGAATAAATGACAGAATCTTCAATTTTGTCTGGATTATCTATTTAAGTACACATATTAAACCAAGAATACGTAGGACAGGAAACGTAGTACTGAAGAAACACAAACAATTGTTTTCCTGCAAAAATAAGGACTAGTTTGTAAAAATCTGAATCTGTCAAACACAAGCAGAATGTGTTGATCGTGTATAATTTACATAAAATGTGACAATTTATGCAAGAATAATTGTATGAACGTTTATGTGAGAATGAGAACATTTACATAAGAGCCGATAAAGAATACATTTATATGAAAATGCATTTTTCTCCTGTTTCACGAATGAGCCCGAATGACTCTTTTCTCAAAGTCTACCATTGGTGGGCCAAACAGATAGCCCCGCCCCCAACTCATGCTATTGGTTGAGCCGTGTCACGTCAGGCCTCTTAAACAAACTCTGGGAAATTACACATTAGCGTTGACTTCGTTCTTTTAAACTGCAAACACTAACCAACCCCCTCAACCAGTCCAGACAGACTCCAGGGCTCACACGGCATATGCAAATTTAGGCAAATTAGCTGATTAATATATAATGTGGCCTCCTAAATGGGCCAGCTGCTTCAAAGCAAGTAGCAGAGAGACATGGCTGAAGACAGAAAAAAAGAGGAAGACTGAGAACGCAGAAAATAGAGACAAGAACCAGCTGAATGAGAGCGCTCAGGCAGATGTGTTCAAAACAATGACAGAGACAGAGAGAGAGATCTACTGCTCTTCAGTTCTGTACTCAAACATAACAGTGGAGTGGGCAGTGACCGTCAGTCCTGCGGGCGACTCCAGACCTCATTTCCTGCAGTAAATGGGCCAAACGCTCTGCTCTGCTCTCCTCCCCTCTCTGACTGGCTTTGAGATTTAAAATTCTCAACCATTTCTTCAGCCTTTGATTGTCTACAATTAAGGATGATGAAAAACTATAATCTATATGAAAATGCACATGCCGTGCTCTTAAAAATACACCATCTTTGTATTCATGTTTATTTTGTTCACTCCTGAAAAAACAACAAAAATTTGCTTTAATGACTAAAAATATCAAATGACACATTCCTTACATCTTGAATGGTGATGCGTACTGCACGTCTCCTTTTAATAAAGTTTAACAAACACCATGAAGTTTTCAATCATGAACACAAAGTTATGATGTCATATAAGTCAAATTATTATATGTTCTCTCGCCACGACAACTGTAACATTTTAAGGTTCAAATAAGAAAAATGTTTGTTTATTCCATAAAACAAACCAAATCAATCCACAGATGAGCAGGTAATGTGATATGAACAAAGCAACACAAACAATACCGGACAATGATTGAAAGGAAATGAGGAACTTAAATCGAAATGCTGAACTAACTACAGACGGGTGTGCTCGGTAATGAATGTCCATGGAAACTAATGACTGGAGGCAGGGCTGGACTGGGGATCAAATTTGGTGGATCCGGCCTACGAGTTCACCCGTGAAAGTTTTGAGTAAATAAATGAATAAATAAAATAGTAATAATATTGAATTTTTGTCTCAGAAATGCACATGACAGTAAAGCACTGATTTGAGCTAGTATGCCGTAAAAGTAAAAAATAAACCCTAATGTCATTCCAAATGACTTTCTTTCTGTGGAACATACGTTTTCTAACAGAAGTCAAGGGTAACGCAGATGGTTTGTTACCAACATTCTTCAAAATATTTTCTTTTGTGTTTCACAGAGAAAGACTTGGACCAGACCTGAAATGACATGAGCAAATGACGACCCTTTAACGACAGTAACATTTATGTAAGACACTGATATTCATATTTCATCAAGCTCTTCTATTAAAATGCATTCTAGCGATAAAAAAGTTCAACTATTAGTAAGATCATGGAAGTCACAGGTACAATCACACTCCTCATTACCATGGATACGGCTTCTAAAATAGAAATAAATGACAAACTATAGATTGTGTAATAATAAAATTGTGTAAAAACATGTAGAAACTACAAAAACAACCTCTAAGGACGATTTAGGCTATAATCCCCAATATATAACACATTAATAATACATTTCTGCCAAAACACCGTACCCCGTCATGTAGTTTACATGGTCATGATTGTTTTCAGCTACATGTAGCTTCACCACATGACTGTATAACACAAAACTGAATGGATTTGGCGGAAATTGAGCTATCCGATTAAATCGTGGATCAAGCGACTTGCGCAGTTTATCACATGATAGAGCAGATAGCATTTTATATAGTGGAGGGGGAGATCTCCTTCCCCTCACCGACCGGCCCACCGGGAAAGTCCCGGTGCTCCCTATTGCCAGTACATGCCTGATTGGTGGGAAACTAGACCAAAGGGAACAGGTAACTGACAAACAAACTAAAATCCATGAAAATTAAACTAAATAGAGCATAACTGTGACAACAGCAAACGGGTTACTGCATGTTAGTACAGTGTGTAACCACACTGGCGATTTCAAAAATGTATATTTTAGACCTGCTTCACTGCATTTTTAAGAAAACATAACAAAAGATTATGCCAAACTACTCGTTTTTTCAGCCTTCTTTCATTATGATCACAGTACAGTTACACCACCTTGACAAGCACATTAACAAACTGAACTGTTTCTCACGTGCAAGCCACCTCAGTGATAAACTCGTGCATTCGGATGGCGATATATTCACGGTGGAGGAGCGAGTTTTGTGATCCTGCGCACCTGCTCACGTGGTCAATAACATGATTGCCTGCTGTAAATAAAATGTCATATGCTCAGTATAGCATATTTAATTTAATAATAGGAAAATAATACCCTAATTATTATTTAATTATTTAAATCTGTTTAAAAATAGGAAGATATATAGACGCACATTACAGTTCAAATGGTTTTCTGTCTTGTATTTTACCTCAAAATAAAGGATGCCATTTTATTCCACATGGAAATGAGTTATTACATGGTTATTTTAACATTGCTGCCGTAATAACGGCCCTTTTCAAATGTTTACATGCTTTTCTTCTTTTATTTTTTGAGCGGTGATGCAATATTGCTCTTATAGATACTTTCCAGCATTTCAGTAATAAAAGTCTAGATCTTTAAAATGCATCCAAATTACAGCGAAGCACAACCGTACGGTGCTCTGCAGGGGTCAAAAAGGATATAAACAGTGGATTTTGAAGCAATCTCTCCTTGAAAACTCAGGGATGTGGATTCGAACGGCAATTAAATTACCACACGACCTTGGTGTTTGTCTAAAAACAGTAGGCCATGCGGCCGGGGATTTTTATGCGGAGAAAAATACTGACATTCTGGATTCGGAAGGCATAAAATCACTGACTAGCCCCTGTAAATGATGAAAATACCTTATGACCCCACGAGAAACAATTACCGTCCGAATAGGGCTATAGAAGATTAAGCATTTGAGTCGTTGAATGAAAAAATAAAATTAAAATAAATTGTTATGGTCTCAAAAAAAAAAAAAAAAGGATGTAAAAACTGAACATTATATAAACCCCAAAATCTAATCTATAGCTGGCGTCTGGTTTAATTGTTTTCCCTCGAAACAATGTAACAATAGATTTTTGTTTTCCTTTGACTGGTGGAATTAGAATGAAGTCCAATCTAAATAATTCCACACTTAAAAATGAAGGTTCCAAAAGAGGGTTTCTGCAGTGATGCCATATAGGAGAACCATTCACGCAACCGATCTTAAAATAACCATTATTTTCTTAGTTTAGTGGAATGGGAAGCTTCCGTGGACGCTCTTCACAGAACCATCGAACCCAATAAAGAAGCTTTATTTTTAAGAGTGCACTGAATTATCCACTGGCACTCATTGTAAAGATTCTGCGGCGTGTGATTAAAAAACGGCCCCTTGAGCGGCTCTGTCGCCGTGAGACTTCAGCCATGCAGAACTGTAATTATTTTTGAAAAAGAAGAGCGAGGTTTATGATAAGCGGAGGAGACAGACGCTAATAGAGGGCACATCTCTAATGCATTCAATCTGTGAGCCGAGGTCTGCTGAGCTCTTGTTCAGCACAGAGGCGTAGAGGTGACCCCCGGCCCATACACCACAAACACACCTCGGCTTCAGGAGGACTAGGTTATCGGGACAGATCAAATATTACATTTTCTTTTTGTATGTGCTTTTAGATGAAAAAAGTGGGTTGTATTTGAAGCCTGTTTTTAAAATGCATTACAAAGATATACTAATCGTTTGAGTATAGTTGATATACTATTATAGTCTGTTAATATTTTATTTTAGTTTTATTTTTTTAAACGTCTATATCATTTTTAGTATAGTTTAGCATAGTTCTATATAAGTTTTAGTTAAAAATTTGAAATTTTAAAATGTTTTTGTGTGCATTTTATTTTATGCAAATGTTTATGATGCATGGTTTTAGTTTTAGTTAATGATAACCTTGCTAAATGCATTATAATGCCTGAGAAAACACATAATAATCTACTGTGAATGATTCTGGTCCACTGAATTACTGAAAATTAATGCATGCCCAAGGAACCAACACATCCTCTGCACATTAATTTTCAATAGTTCAATGGTTCAGAGTCAATTACTCTGCTTAAGCCACAGTTTCAGCATAGACGTGCATTTGAATGCATTTATCTCAGGATATTTTCAGGTTTTATCACGGATAGTGACAATGCAACTGTGGTAGCAATCATTTATGAAAAAATATGTGTATTATAAATCATTAGGAACATAATGCATTAAGGACAGTCATTATAAATACAGGCTTCAAGTCAGCTGTTACCCAGAAGTGCTATAAAGCAAACGTCTTGAGCTTTATTCAGGTGTCTTCTCCTTCTGTGGGAGTGTTTTGAGCGACGCTGT
Organism: Paracanthobrama guichenoti; assembly: GCA_018749465.1. Lineage (NCBI taxonomy): Eukaryota > Metazoa > Chordata > Actinopteri > Cypriniformes > Gobionidae > Paracanthobrama > Paracanthobrama guichenoti. The sequence continues at coordinate 10,300,472 of CM031951.1, forward strand.
TCCTGTATCCTGAAATTCACACACTGTGTGACCCAGTGCTGTTACGAGCCCTGAATTTTAATGCGTGTGTGTGTGTGTGTGTGTGTGTGTGTAAAGAGCTCTCAGGCCCTCTTCTCATTATAAAGACATGCCAGCTTTGTTTTCAGTCTCTGCCATGATGGACTCGGTCGAGGGGAAGGGGGAGGGGGTGGGCTTTATCCTCTCATGAGGCAATGTGGCACAACATGCCCGGGCACTGGGGCTGGCAGACACTCAGAATATAGCTCCGAGTCTCCCTCGCTCACAGACAAAAAGCAAAAGAAAGAAGAAAGCATGTCAGATCACAACGCTGAATGCAAATCTCTACATCAAATGAGATTTCAATGCCCTAGTTTCTGGTGGCATCACAGACTGAAAGAGAGAGAGAGAGAGAGAGAGAGAGAGAGAGAGAGAGAGAGAGAGAGAGAGAGAGAGAGAGAGAGAGAGAGAGAGAGAGAGAGAGAGAGAGAGAGAGAGAGAGAGAGAGAGAGAGAGAGAGAGAGAGAGAGAGAGAGAGAGAGAGAGAGAGAGAGAGAGAGAGAGAGAGAGAGAGAGAGAGAGAGAGAGAGAGAGAGAGAGAGGAGAGAGAGAGAGAGAGAGAGAGAGAGAGAGAGAGAGAGAGAGAGAGAGAGAGAGAGAGAGAGAGAGAGAGAGAGAGAGAGAGAGAGAGAGAGAGAGAGAGAGAGAGAGAGAGAGAGAGAGAGAGAGAGAGAGAGAGAGGGAGGGGAGAAAAGGAGGTGGATACAAGTAGCGTAAAAAGGGTCTCAGAATAAGGGATTTTGAACACAAGCTGCTTTCAAAATAGTTTCATGCATTATTCATGGAGTTCATGAAAACATGTGTGTCACTCACATTATCGTATAAATAAATCATTAAAACATACACAACCAACCACAATATCATTCCTCGAACAAAACTGAACTCAACAGAGATAAACTATCTCTCCTAATGTGTATTTAAAAACATCCTTTTTTGCACTGAACACATAATTGATGGAGATTTTTATATCTTTCAAATGATTATGAAAACAAGAAATATTCTATAATAGTAACCAAATTAATTAATTAAATCAATTAAAAAAGAAGATGATAAAAACAAAGCTTTGATTCATTATTCATGGCGAAAACATGCATGCCAAAATAAAACAGTTCACTTTAAATGTCTGAAAGAGGAGGGATGTTCTTTTAAAATCATGTCTCTTGTAATAAGGAGTAAAACGTATAAATAAGCCTTTATCTGTCTGCTATCATCATGATGCCAGTGTTCAGAACAATCTGTTTCCTGCAGATGTAGGCCAGTCTATGTTCACTCCACAGGCTAATCAGCATTCACATATTCCTCATCTAGAGTGAAACACACTGACCTATATGAGCTCTACACACACACACACACACACACACACTCAACTTGCGAGCACCACAGCTGTGTTTATTACCTAGTAAAGTTTAAATAAAAATAGCTTTAATAGCACACAAATTCATTATAAACACAAGGGGCGTAACATCGTATACTGTTAAAATCTACTTTTAGAAATTGCTTTCAGAGATCCTTTTTGAATCGTTTTAAATCATTCCTACAAAGGTTATTTACTGGCATCAGTGGTTCCATGAAGAAGCTTTAACATCCACGGAACCTTTCAGTTTCACAAAAAGTTCTTTATAGTGGAAAAGGGTTGTTTAGATTAACTCTTTCCCTGCGATTGATGGAATTTTCTGGCTTTCCGTGTTTTCACTGTTATACGGTAGGGGGCGCTATTATGCATCTTCTGAAAAAGTGCTAAATCTCCTGATCAAAACATAGCCGGAAAAAAAAAGGAGCAAAAAATATTTTGAATTTCAATCGCCCACATTTCGGAGCACATAGAGAAGCTACGGTGGCCGGCACAGGACAAAGATGTCGTTGTCTGAGACAGCAGAGAGTAGCTAGCGCTCTGTAGAGCAGTTTGTCCGTTTAGGGCTACTGTAGAAACATGGTGGCGCAAAATGCCGATTTCACTGTAAGGGGACTCATTGTGTGTAGATAAAAACGGCTCATTCTAAGGTAATAAAAACAACGGTTCATTATGTTAGGTCTTTATACACCACTGAAAACATAGTTATGTATATTATATTGCATTTCTGTCAATAGATCCCCACAAATACTACATACTGCACCTTTAAAACTCATCTTTGATCACCAAAATGACATATTTAAACAAATTTTCCTGTGAAAAATATTTCTTCATGCCTTAAAATAGCTTGAATGTAACGCTACGCCCTTGCTTCATTTAGTATATGTGGAACCATGAATATACTAATTAGCCCCGCCTCCACTCACTCATACAGGCTCGCATACAAGTTGACGTATCAGAATGGTAATGCATTTTATGTATCGCTCTCTACAACGTTGGACACATAATGGTAATTAATATGATTAGCCTTTTGCTTGACTGTTATCGAAGAGCCAATAATGTGTTGCTAATGTTTCACAAAAATACAAAGAAGGTGTGCACATCCTCAAACCCAAAGTGCCTGACGAAGACCTGTTGGTCGAAACGTTGCAGCAAATACGAGCAGTTAAATCAGTGTGCAGACATCAATCCATGTTCCCGATCGCCAACTCAGTTTGCCTTCGTTTTAGAATCAGCATCCTTAGAAACACTATGAGCATCGTAGATTGTCAGTGGAGAAAGGCATATAGTTCATCATAACACCATAATATATATATGAAATTTCCTACCATAAATATATAAAAAATGTATTAGTAGTAATATGCACTGCTAAGGACTTAATCTGGACAACTTTACAGGCGATTTTCTCAATATTTAGATGCTTTTGCACCCTCAGATTACAGATTTTTTTGTTTTTTTTTTTTTTTTTTTTATAAACATGGAAGATTTTTTTTTGATTATTACTTAAAAAATAAAGTTTTGATCATTTATTATTAGTGTTAGTATCATTATTACACTGAGACATATTTAAATTGTACTGTACAACAGTGATACATTTGTCCGTTAAACCGAACTGTTATTTTGACGGGTTGCCATGAAGAGCTTTGAGTTTCTGTGTGTTTATGATACGACAGTAGCTTTTCTCAAATGAAACCGTAAACTGCTGATGAAGTGGCACTGGAGATGAAGCTCATGCGTTCATGTCCTCATATAGTGAGCTGAAAACACAGCGAGTGTCACGTGCGCTTCAGTGTGTGTAAATGGTCAATTAAAAATAAAGCTGTGCATCTGAGCCATTAATTCACACAGAGAGGCGCAGGACATGCAGGATTCATATTTAAATAGTCTTTTTGTGGTTTAATATTCATAGACACTAGTCTATATCACCAGATGCGTTCTCAGGTGCTGAAATTGGGCACCGACTGATTTCATGTGAACCAGGTTCGGTACCCAACCCTAAATGAAGAATATTAAAAACATCACATAGACATAAAAACAACATTAAAAACTTGATTTTCACCACAGGGGTCTTTAAGAACTGTTCACTGAAAGGTTCTTTTGGGAACTAAAATTCCCAATGGCGTCGCCGTGAAAATCCCTTTTTGGAACCCTTATTTTTAAGAGTTTACTACAAACCTCTTGAGTCTATATATGAATGATTATAAAAATGAAATTGTAGTAATAACAATGCAATAACAATGGATTCTCAGGGTGATTTTTGCATTGTGTGTGTGTTGATTTACCTGCACATTTGACTCCCTGAGCGATGAGTCCCCACATGAAGTTGGCGCAGTACTCGCACCAGTGCGGCCCTCTGAAGGTGTGCACCTGTGAGAAAACACCCAAACACAATGACATATAAATCAGCTTCTGCTCCTCTGAGCCGATTAAACCTGCTAACACAGACGAATGCGTGATCAGAGACACTAGAGCAGTGTCACATCTGACCGCTGCTTAATCCAATCACAATTAATCAGCAGAGAGCGAGGGAGGGGCATTATTCAGGAGGAAAGCCCTGCTCTTTTGCTCTCTCCTCTCCAGGTAACAGCTCATCCAATCAGACGCGTACAACCGCTCTTACGGGACAGGCCCGCGCTGGCACACCAGCAGCCCTGTAACTATACAACACCAGACCCGTCTTACAGTAGATGATGAAATCCACGTACATCAGACAGACATCAACACGAGATGTGCCCTATTTACATATAAAAGAGGTCTGAGGAATTTAAACAACTGAATATTTACAGAGCTGTGGGGATTTGAGCGGTTTATGGAAAAGAGGACAAAGAAATGCATGTGGTTTACTGGATTATCAAAAGAAAGCCTTGTTTCTTATTCATGAAATACTTCATGATTACGGCTCTCTGGAATACTTGATTCTAATAGTAACAGATTGTCGTCTGGCATCAATTACCTACAACTATAAACTATCTTCTTTTTATTACCCTTTCTCTTTCTTCTATATATCTCTCACATACACCATTTTAGCAGGGTTTATTTACTGTAATGTAACGCTGATGATCACCATGTTTCTAACAAAAATAACTTCCTATTAGCTGTCCTGCTGATGAAAGCAGTCACCATCCAGTATCAGAGCATCTAGAAAGGGCAATAACCATACGATAACAAGGAAAAAAGCAGGCATGAGAGAAAGAAAGGCGCAGGAAGAGCTCTTTGTGGAGTCAGCAGTCTGAGAGGTTCAGCCATACCTCCGTCTCTACAGACCAACAGCAAACGTGAGGGGGGCTGGGTTTGGGACGGCAGTACCTGCTGATGATACAAGCCAAATGAGGAAAAGCCACTGTGTTTACCAACCCTCTATCAGTTCCTAATCTCTCCATCTGTCACCCCAAACACCCTCGCTCGCTCTCCCTTCCTCTCGAATACAAACAGAAGTTGTGTTTATTCGATTTGTTTTCCTGAACCTCTGCCTCCAAATAACCCGGTCTTAAACAGATTCACGGCTTACAGCGTGTTAACTCTTCCAACGTCTCCTGAAACCTGCACCCGCTGCCACGGCAACAACACACCCCTTGGGACGTATTTAAATCACATTTGGGGAGAATTTGCATAACATCCAATGACATTTTGCTCAAAGTGATTTACAACAACATAAGGTTGCCAAAGCATTTCAATGAATACAGAAGGATTAATTGAGACACAATTGAGACCATTTTGACAATGCAAATTTTTTTTTTTTTTTTTTTAAATAATCACCAACATTTATCAAAAAAATTTTACATTTAAAGTTTATTTTCTTATCCCATTAGCAACTAGCTTTTGTTCTTGTTTTCAGCACAAATCAAACTTAATAAAGCAAGCTTCATGCATAAAACAAGAAAAAATGCACACTTAAAATGTTTATAAAATCTGAAAAATTGTGGTACTCCTTTTTAAAAACTTTTATAATGTCAAAGCAACATAAAATGTACAAAACATTTCAATGAATAACAAAAAAACAGACCATTTTTACAGAAATGTTGATACACGACAAATAATAATATTACCAATATTATTAATTGGTAATATACCAAAAAACATTACCAAGTTTATTTTTCTCATCCCATTAGCAAATAGTTTTTTGTTCTTGTTTTAAGCACAAATCAAACTCAAATGAAGTGAGCTTTATGCATAAAATAAGAAGAAGAAAAAAATTATCCAATCAAGTAACAAAAAGAAACTTTTTTTCTGAAAAATCTGTCAAAAAATTGCAGTATTGTTTTTTTAAACTGTTTTTAATAATGTCTTCAAGTCAACATAAATTCTAAATAATCCCATGAAATCAGGCCGTGAGTCTTTGCAGGTCCTTACCTTGAAGTTGTGGACTTTCTCGTACTTGGGTGCCCGTTCGCTCTCCTTCAGCGTGGCTCGCCGGACCAGCGACGTGAGCTGTGAATAAGCAAACAGTTTGAGAGGTTGCCAGAGAGTGGCCGGAGGTTTCTGAGGACTCATCTTCATCCCCAGAGCCGCAGCCACTATCCCCTGTTCCTTGCCCTCTGCTTTAGCCTTGTGCACCAGGGACTTCTCCTCCTTACGGAGCACGTAGGACTCACGGGACGGCATGTCACACTCTTAACACCAAAAGGCGCCGACTAAATAAACTTTGCACAACTCCGAGGTCTCCTAACAGACTCTTCTACATCTTCTGCCAAAGATTTGATGCCGGAAAAAAAAAACTATTGAGACACAAATCAGCAATATGACCATCCAATAAGTCCAACTAGAGTTTCTTCAACGGCTGTATGAAGCCCTGAGTGTGTGTCAGAGTCAGTGTGTGAAGACCCTCCGTGGTCTTCTCCCCGGGCATCTATATGCAGATGAGATGAGTTGCTGAGTTAATCCCGTCCTGCCTGCGAGCAGCAGATATCCTCTCTGGAGCGCTGCCTCAAAGAGAGAGCGAGCGAGAGAGAGGGGGCGAGTGAGGGAGGACCCAACGACAGTCACACTGAATTACACAGCTTAAATCAGCCAATCCCAGCAGAGCTGGCCAGGGTTTATCAGTGAGCTCACCCCGCCTTACAGCAACCAACCCCCCAATCCACTGCGTGAGTGGGCCGAGAGAGAGAGAGAGAGAGAGAGAGAGAGAGAGAGAGAGAGAGAGAGAGAGAGAGAGAGAGCGTAGGGGGAGATAAGGAGTGGGACTGTAATGAGAGGTGAATGAGTCATGGATGAGCTCTGAGCTCATACTCCTCTAATAAAAGCACAAAGCCAGCGCACCAATGCACCATAAACACATCCCACACTATGGTGTTAAGATTGCACAATTTGGGCAAAACAAATCTAATTGCGACCGAATTAAAAAAAAAAAAATTATATGTATATCCATAAAACTTTTTTGCTGTGCTTGTATGTAGGGCTGTAATATTTTGTGATTATATATCAATATGGCTATAAAATAATAATAATAATAATAATAATAATGACTAAATAAAATACAAAAATTACCAAAAAAATTACTATTGTAATATTTCACTGTAAAACAAATATGAATATTTAAGAAAGATAATATTATTATTTTACAACCGTAAAATTACAATACTGTTATTAATACATGTTTATCATTAATTATTACCATCTGTATATATAATTAGTGCTGTCAAACGATTAATCACATCCAAAATAAAAGTTTGTGTTTACATATGTGTGTGTTCTACATTTTTTCTATTTATATATAATATAAATTATATATTTATATTAAATTAATATATACATACAATATTTCTTAAATATATACATGAATGTGTATTCAAATGTACATCATAATTATACACAGAACACATACATATATTATTCAAGCGATAATCGTTTGACAGCCCTAATATATATATATATAACAAGAAATATGACTCATTACAATCAAGTATTATTAATATTAATTATTAATTTACTGTGAAATTAAAATATTTCTAATTTCTTCATTTTCAAATGTTAAACCATCAAACGTTTATTTTGCACACCAGTGGATATTTATTTAATTAGATCACAGCCTTTGCTATTTAATAATCGTGCTAATTATGATTGGCTCTCTGGAACACTTGAATGTGATTGGTCAATTGCATCATTCTGTGCTCAGATATTTTTTTGTATAGTGATGCTAAACTCACCAACCAATTTCCTAACTACATCTTAAATGTTCTAGTTTCATATCTCTTGTATCATGAGATTTCAAATCAATATTTCATGTCACGTTTACGGTTCAATGAAATGGGTTTGTCTTGAAACAATAAAACACCTGAATAAACTCCATTCTTAAAAAAATGAAGTGAACGTCCTTATTGGACACTGTGATTGGCCAGGAACCGGTTCACCATGTGTAATTAAATCAACTTCCTGCTTTATAAAAGAGCACACGAGTCTTTCCTCTCAATCACACACCAACACATCAGAAGCTCCAATCTGCCTTCATAAATCACAATGACAGCATCAGCCAAACGACTCTGGATCATTCCCAAAACAATCAGGCAGAGATTATATCTGAACATGTGCTTTTATTATTCTGTATTTTAGTGATACACTGATATATTGGCCAGGATGATTCATTGGCTGATAATAGCCTGATATTTTGTGAGTCAACAACCGTCCGTGCCCGTCCCTTCACTTGTCAATGTGCACACAGATCATGCACACTGCGTTTTTCAGGTTCACTTAAGGAAATAAGCTCAATTCACTTTAGCAATTGTATGTACATCTAATTTAATTAAACTATATACAATACAGTTCAAAAGTTTGGGGTCGGTAAGATTTTTAAACTCTCTCCCAAACTGCATTTATTTTATTAAAAATACAGTAATATTATGTTTTATTATAGTTTGCATGGGCAAGCACCACTCCCATATTAATACAATTTAAACTATATTTTTTAATGAATTAACTTGGGCACTAATGTGCCATGGTGCATCTGTGAAGCAAATCTGCACTGTTTAATGTGCAGTTTGAACTGAATTTTAATTATATCGAATACACTCTTCTTCTATCTTCCTCTCTTATCTCAGCTGGATTGTTCATCCTCTTCTGAAAGCAGTATGTTGGATCCAGACATGCCAACACACACACACACACACCATGCGTTTCCTTTGATCAATACCAGAGGACTCGATTCTCTCCAGTGCCAGTGAGCAAAGTGCCCAAATGTAGGGCTGGATGAGAGCTCTCCCGCCTGCTGGCTTCCAGATCAATAAGCCAAACGGAGGCAGAGAATATGAAACCGCTGGAGCCGAGATGAAACGCTCAGTGTCGAAGCCTCCAGCTGTGCCAATCCCTCAGCAGACCTGAAGGAACCTTCACACCACGACTGTTACCTGTGCCAGGTGGGTTCACATGGCCTCCCGGACCAGTCACATTCCTGACAGGAAGTGGGCTTTCTGTCCGATCTCTAATTGACGAGATTGATCTTTCAGCTTTCTTAAAAATATCTGGAGCAAAACGGTGGTCATAAATGGGCGGTGGTGAAGAATGGCTAATTCAAGGCCATTTCCTCTCTTCATATGTACACTGCGCTTCGAGGACTGCAGCTCCAGCATGCTGTGTATGACCAGTCTGCCTGACAGGAAGTGGGCTTTCTGTCCGATCTCTAATTGACAAGATTGATCTTTCTGCTTTCTTAAAAGTGTCTGGAGCAAAGCGGTGGTCATAAATGGATGGAGGCGAAGAATGGCTAATTCAAGGCCATTTCCTCTCTTCTCCCAAAACGACACAAGTGAAAATCCATCTGTCTGTGCAATCACTCATTCAGTCTGACACACAAAACCTGATGGGTTGGGCATGATCTGAGCCAGATTATCCCAGAGAGAGAGAGAGAGAGAGAGAGAGCGAGAGAGAGAGAGAGAGAGAAAAAACACATGCACAGACCAACACAATTTGGCCACACTGTATAATGATCTGATGTTGCAGCATCATCACAGTTATGGTGCATTCACACCAGACGCGAATGAAGCGTTAAGCACGAGTGATTTACATGTTAAGTCAATGCAAAGACGTGAATAGACATTCTGCGGCGTGATTCGCGCGAATGACGCAATTCACGCGAACTGAGCATTTGAGGAGTGAAACACGTTCAAGTTAAAAATCGGAACTTTGCTGGATATTCGCGCCGTGCTAACCAATCTGGAGCTTGCTCTAGTAGTGACAACAATGAGGACAAAATCATATGTGGATACCCGGAGCTGTATGATACATCATACTTTATAGAAACAGGAATAAAAAGGATCTTGCTTGGAAGAAAGTGTGTGAGGAGCTTTACTCAATTTGAGCTACACATAGGGTGATTTCAGGGTGACTGGGACACTTTTGTCATTGAGATGACTTGGAAAAGTGTCCCAATCACCCTGAAATCACCCTATTGAGACTACAAGCTAGTTAAAGCCGGCAAATTGAGCTTATTCGCCGTATTTTAAAACAGTCCATGTCAGCCATTTCGCAATGAGATGAACCGCCTGGCAGAAGCCCCTCCCATGATGCAAATTCACATCTGTTGTGAAGTGAACGTCATGCGTGCATGAAGCGAGTAAACTCAAAATGTTCAAGCATCCAACTACATGCGAATAGCGCGATTTATTGTCTGGTGTGAACGTAGCATTAAAGGTGAGGTATTTGTTTTGTTAAAGGGGTCCTATTATGTTTTTTTCCATGTCCAACTTTAATGTGTAAATGTTACTGTTTGTGCATGAAAAAGGTCTGCAAAGTTCCACATAGGTCCGCACGATTATGACAAAAATCATAATTGTCGATTGTACAATTATGTACCTTGAAATTGTAATTGCGATTATTAAATACGATTATCACAATTTACATTGAATGTTTTGAATAGCTTTGTACCATTGTCTGAAGCAACTGCATGCCATATTTTTATATAAAAATATGGAAGTTAGGGTCCCCTAGGGTCATTTTCCTGGTTGCATTTGCACCGCCAGTAGGAACTCTGAAGTGACATAAGCCACGCTTATTGTTGTGACTTTTATTTTGATGCGCTGAGAACGGCAGAGTCTGAGCACAGAGCGCTCACATTCTCCATCTTGATTAGCTTACGATCCGTTTAACAGTCCTGTCTAATATGTTATTAGGTAGAACTGTTATACAAAGAAAGTAGACATTATATGAAGAAAAAAGGGGGTGAGGCCTGGTTGAGTTGAGTTCAGTAGTGTGTTGTTGCTTTGTCTAGGGCCCTAAAATCGGTTTAATTTCCTTTTCCAACTGTTCTAATTCCCAAATTCAGTTTTTTTTCCGTTTACATTTTTTGGGAATTAACATTTTTAGTGATCAAAACGCATGTCTAATTAATTAAAATCAAGAAACATACAATTTAACATCAATTTATTAAAAGTTTAACAAAATGACGTTTAGGTTTTTTCTCAAATTCAGTTTTTTTTTAAACTAAATTCTGTGTTTTCTGTTTAAGTTTTCTCGATTTAATTTTAATGCATAACTGAGATCGCATTACAGTGGAGAATTCAAACAACACGCGGCGCGCGCATGAGAGCGGTTTCTGCGCGGAGCACTGAGATGAGTTTAATGCTCCCCACATGGATCATAGATCAGATACAGGCGAGTGAGTGCGTTTAAGTTTTTTTATGGACATATTTCATATACTCTAGTGCTCTAAACATGAACCAGCACAGTGTATGCGCACATATTTAATCTTCAAATGTAATATATGTGCAAATAAAGACACTGATACTACAGCTGCACATCTGATCATGAACGCGATGACATGATGGATTATTCTAATACACCAAAGACAATGATGTCACACTCACTCACTCACTGTCAGTCAGTCAGTCAGTCAGTCAGTCAGTCACTCACACACTCAGTCAGTCAGTCAACTAACTCAGTCAGTCAACTAACTCAGTCAGTCCAGTCAGTCAGTCAGTCAACTAACTCAGTCAGTCAGTCAGTCAGTCAGTCCAGTCAGTCCAGTCAGTCAACTAACTCAGTCAGTCAGTCAGTCAGTCAGTCCAGTCAGTCCAGTCAGTCAGTCAACTAACTCAGTCAGTCAACTAACTCAGTCAGTCAGTCAGTCAGTCAGTCAGTCAGTCAGTCAGTCAGTCAGTCAGTCAGTCAGTCAACTAACTCAGTCAGTCAACTAACTCAGTCAGTCAGTCAGTCAGTCAGTCAGTCAGTCAGTCAGTCAGTCAGTCAGTCAGTCAGTCAGTCAGTCAGTCAGTCAGTCAGTCAGTCCAGTCAGTCAGTCAGTCCAGTCAGTCAGTCAGTCAGTCCACTCACTCTCTCTCTCACTCACTCACTCACTCACTCACTCACTCACTCACTCACTCACTCACTCACTCACTCACTCACTCACACTCACTCACTCACTCACTCACTCACTCACTCACTCACTCACTCACTCACTCACTCACTCACTCTCTCACTCTCTCACCCACTCACCCACTCACCCACTCACCCACTCACCCACTCACCCACTCACTAAAACGTGTATGGTATACAAAGAGTTGCAGGAGTCGAAATTATAAATCCTCGACCACTTTGACGAAACTCCCCTAAGTCTTTTCTAAGTGACTAGCAGCCTTGTCACCTGACTGGATCACTGCGCGCTGATTTAAACATGGCGTTTATCGGTTTTTGCAAACGAACTCTTCATTTACAGACACTAGTCTATATTGCAATATGATTTAAGTGTTTTTATTCATCAAAAATGACAAATTCCGTGAAATTCCGCATTATACAGTAAATTCCGTTTTTACGCCTGGATTCCGCGATTCCATGATTCCACATTACTCCATTTTTTGCAGTTCTGTTTGATGCCATTAATAGCACAGGTCCAATTACATTTTTAAACTAAAGATTACTTTCCAACAAAATCTGTTAAGCAATATGTCTGGCTAAATACAGCTCCACACTGTAAAAAAAAGTACGTGTTCATGCTGCCTTAAAATTTTAATGTTTAGTCAACTCGAAATGTGAAGTTGTACTAAGTTTTTTGTTTAAAAAACAAACAAACACCTGGACATGGTGTTTTAATAATAAATAATTCAGACTCATCCCTGAGTTTGTAAAAAACAATCACACTTGGGGGCAAGATATTCCCGAGGATTTCAAAGCAGCAATTTCAAACACACCTCTTTGCTAAAGCACATGAATTATTCAGTAAAACGATGTATTACCCAAATTGTAAATCTAAATCATTAGTGGTTTTATTTCAGGACCCAGATTTTACATTGGCATCAACTGATGATGACCCAACACAATACTAAATGACTTCACAGTAGCAAAAATGCTTAGTAAATTGAAATAATGTAGTAATATTACCATGAACTGTTGGCATGATATTAAATTAGATGCTTCTACCAACTTTCACATGCATTTAAAAAAAAAAAAAAAAAAAAAAGCAGAGTTTGATTGGATGCACAAGCTCTGACGACCTTTATAAAGTGTTGAAAAGTCTATATAGTAATTTCACTATCCTACCCACACACCTATTCATAGTTAAAAAGCTGAAATTGATGCTCAAGCTGTTATTATCTGACTGGATAGTGCTAAAAAACTTTAGCTGCTCGGTCCTAACCTTTAGATTGTTCAAAAGCAGAGCGGAAGGTGCTACACACAAGGTTTAACAGACTACACCACATTTTACTCTTTTACTTGTTTCAATAAATGCTCTTTTAGAATTAGACAGGAAGTTAAGCTCTGAAATTCAGAGTACGGTTCATAGTACAATGAGAGCTAGAGAAATCAAAAGAGCTGGAGAAATTTGCATCGCCATGAAATGTCTCCTTTCATTTCACCCACTTCTCATAAACACAAGCCTCATTTTAGCAAACCACGCAAAAAAAACCAACAAAAAAAACACTGGAATGAAAATGTTGGTTATGTAAAATGTTAAATGCGCTGTCGAGTTTGCATAATAACCGTCAGCTACCTGACCTAATTTCCCATTCATCCCCACTGCTCTAAGCAACATACAGATGTCAGTTACATCAACATCATGATTTCACAAGCTTCCAATCATTGAAATGGCATCAGTGCCCTGAAACACACAGTTAAGTTTGAGAAAGTCTCTTCTCTCAGCACTGCAGTGATGTGGGTGGCTATGTTATATAACGTTACATAAGGACGGAGTGATGCATAATCACAGCGCAGGCGATCAAACACTCAAAAGCACCATATATGATGAATGATCACACGCACCGGAACTGGGAGGCAAGTCTCTTACCACGCACTTCACCATGATAATATAGCGGCACTCGCATCACAGATCATATTACATCATACTATTACTCATACTCTGAACAAACAAACCCCTAACTTGAGCTATTAGTTCTGATTTCAATACAAGTTAAGCTCAGTCACCAGCATTTGTGACATAATGTTGATAACTACAAAAATAAAATAAACGACTCATCTCCGTTTTCTTAGGAAAAAAGAAAAAGAAGCTAAATCTAGGTACAGTGAAGCATTTCCAATGGAAGTGAATTGAGGTTCTAAAAGCAGAAATGTAAAGGGTATAATTTTGTAAAGTTCATAAAAAAAGGAAGGAAGAACCAGGATGCAAATATACTTAAAAACAAACGACCAACTGAAAGAAAAATGCAAACAAAGAAAACGTGTCATAGTGGGAAACCATACATAAAACATTTTTACTCTTATAACATACTTTACTTCAAAGTTATTCTGTGTGAACGTACATTCATTCTTCTATTAAAACTGGACTATTAAAACTATTAAGTATGTATTATTTGAGATGTAAGGCTGTTTAAATAATAAATTAATTGTTTGTGTTCTCATTGCAACAAAATTGGACATAACTTTACACAGAAAAAGGTAGTAAGCATTTCTTCACACTAAAAACATTAATATGCATATTGCTTATGTTTTGCAGCTACAAATGTAAAAAAAGAAAAGTTGACGTGTAAGGCAACTTGCTGCACAGCGCTTTTTGAGTTTACTCAACTTTTACACAAAGTAGTTCCCTCAACTCAATTAATTGAGTACGGTCACGTCTCCCAATTTAAGATCTTTTGTTCAGCTGTGAGATATCGTTTTTATTTTTTTAATTCTTTTTATGTCACCATCAGTGTTTTCTTTAGTTGGGCAGCTTGACGACTTTTTATTGTTAGTGTTTCTCTGGCTGCTGAATAAGAGTATAATCATTGTGTAGTGGTTTAATTCACTGATTTTATGACCGAGTTTAATATGAGCAATATACTGTACATTTTTTTTATTATGATTCTAGAAAAGATCCAGCACGGTTTTAATCAGAAAAGGTGAATAAGGTTTTAAACCTCTTGTGAGATTTACTTCCACAGACATCAAGAATCAGCCTGTGAATCTCAACAATGGTGACATGCTTCATGCCGCAATGCATGCTGGGAGCCATGGATGAGTTTTGCATTATGCACCCAGAATGCATTGTTAACTTGTTGCAACTTGTATGCTTGTTAACTTGCAATTACAAATCGAATTTACAATTAATACTAGGTTGGTCCAACAATTGTTGAATCAACTTCTTTTCACTGGTTAAGCCAACTTTTTTGCATTTACTTGTCCAGCTAAAATTTTGTGAGTTGGATTTTTTACAGTGTATACTATTGAGAAAGTGAGTATTTTAATATTTACAAATTCATTTCCATTGTAACTAACAGATTTTTTTTTTTTTAAAGGACAAGTGGAACAACATTGTGGTAATCACCATTATGCCACAAAAACTTATACTACGGGGGCTGTTGAATGCTTGAATCTGATTGGCTGACGAACGTTCTAAGGCGTGCAATTATTTTCAGGGAGTTTCAGGAACATGGCAAAAGTAGTTCCAGCAGGTCTTGATCGCATTACGGCTCCATATCACGTTGCCAAATGATTTCAGTCATTTCAAAGCTCCTTATAGCCGACAACAGCAAAAGAACCAAAACCCACAACGACACTGACCAGGCAAATAAACACAGTAAGCAAAAGGATAAAAACTACAAATTATTTGATTTGTGTGTAATGAGTGCGTAAGAACAGTTTCACGCTAAGTGTGGGATCTACCAACTTGTACTTATACGTAGAAATGTGTGTAAATATAAGCGCACCTCTGAGCATGCTTGCGCAGAGAATCTAGTGGTAGAATAGTGATTACACATAAAAAGCATTTAAGAGTGCCACAGTATGCATTAAGCAATCCACATATGTCCTGCGTTTCCTTTAATTATAAAACACTCAATTTATCATTTTTGTAGTTTTAAACACGATGCGTAATTGGTGTCAAACCCTATAAAAGACAGCTGTGACAAATGTTGGATGCAATTATTTCCTTGGCCCCAACCTACATCCAGTTCCCTTACCGAAATCCTCAAGCCGAAATAAAATGGGGCTTTCTTGCTATCACCAGATTCCCAAACAGAATTGGAGCCATACACTGCACCCACATCACCATAAAAGCACCATCAACCAACGTATTTAATGATGTAAATAGAAAAGGTGATGCAAATTTGTTGTTGTAAAATGTCGTTGCCATTATTGCGGTGAGGAAAAAACACAATCACGTGATTTTTAAAGGGAAGTGTCACCATATATGGTTCATTGGAGGCGTTTCCGAATGCTAATGACCGTGAACGTGAACGAGCATGGTACTTACGCACATGTGGGATTTATCAACAATGATTGCTTGCTCATGTGTGTAAAAACTGTGTGTGCACGTTTGATAAATACAGAATTTCTTGTACTTAGGCACATTCTAAATTTCATTTGTAGGACAAAATATAGAACCTTTTTCCACGCACTGTTGATAAATGAGGGCCCAGAAATGTTTCTTTAGCAGCAAATCATCATATTAGAATAATTTCTGCAGGATCATGTGACACTGAAGACTGGAGTAATGATGCTTTGATCACAGGAATAAATTGCAGTCTACAATATATTCATATAGAAAACACTATAGTAATATCACAATATTATACAGTTTTTACTGTGTTTTGATCAAATAAATGTAGCCTTTGTGAGCAGAAGAGACTTTTGGAGGGATCAAAATATCACATGGCCTGTTTTGACAT
This sequence comes from Paracanthobrama guichenoti, assembly GCA_018749465.1. NCBI lineage: Eukaryota > Metazoa > Chordata > Actinopteri > Cypriniformes > Gobionidae > Paracanthobrama > Paracanthobrama guichenoti. Next base: position 10,316,903 of record CM031951.1, read on the forward strand.
CATCAGCCGCCTACAGGAACCAGCTAGAAATACCCTAACACTCTAAAAATATTCATAACACCTTAGCATCCCTCTGGCTAATATCCACAGCACTGTAGCAGAGAGTCTGGCACAGACAAGCACATCGTTTTTGACAACATTTTCAAAGGCAAAACAGTGACTACAGATTTAGTCAAGAGTTATGACTTTAAATACGTCTCTTGGTTATACTATAACCATGTCCTGTGACAGATGGGTTCAGCTCAACTATACGGCACTCTTTAATAAAAAGGTTCTTTATTGATATTGATGGAACCTTTAACGTTCACGGAACCTTTCCATTCTACAAAAGGTTGTTTATAGTGGAAAAGGGTTCTTCAGATTTTTAGAATGTTCTTCACAAGGGGGAAAGAGGTTCTTTTAAGAACTGTTGACGGAAAGGTTCTTTGGGGAACCGAAAATAATAATTCTATGGCATTGATGCTAAAACACCCATTTGGAATCATTTCAACTAAAATTTCAACAAAACTATTCCAGTGATTTATCTCAGTTCCAGTGTTGTCATGGTGTGTGCGTTTAGCCTTTGCAGGCCAGCGTTCCTTTAAAGTGCTGCTGTTGTTCATGCCGAGTGGGATGAACAGCAACTGAGACACGAGCCCTGCTTCTTTATCTCCATCTCTCTCTCCATACTAACCTTTTTATTCACTTCCTCTGACTGTCACACAGTGTACTGCTGATCGATTGTGTTACGCAACTCAGCTACATTCCCGTCTCCCCCCGCATGACAGGAGAGCAAGGACAGACACACACTTTGAATAGAGACAGTGCCGCATGGACTACAGTCAAGTGTTTCTAACCCATACCTCAATATAATCACAACAGTTGTTTCTGGTATATCTATAACAAATCCTATACATTTGCTGTAGTTGAGTTTTCAGCCTGTCACTGGGATTAAAATCAGTCTAACAGACAATCTTTAAAACCTCAAAAACTTTTGAAATAGTAATTTCTTCCCAAACAACTAATTTTGAAACAGTTGAGATTAAAGCCTACCAGTCTACAAACATGAAGCAAAATCTGATCAGTGTAGATGTCCTGATGAGTTTACGGTGTGCTAAATGTGTGAGACGCTTTAGTTTCAACAATCAGATGAGATAAGCAGCTGCTAATGTATGTTAATGACAATTACACTTACTGTGAAACCTGTAAATGTCATTTAAGGAATGAATTAAATCACTGCATGTCTTTGCTTTGTTCAGTAACTGTGGCCATGTTTACACTGGTATTAAGATGCATTTTGGTCGATCAGATCACAAGTGGATGACACGGAAGCATTTCATTCCACCATACAGGTGTAAACGGGTCTAAAACATTTTGAGCTTGTCCACTTTCAACCACTTCCAGAGGTAATGGAAAACACATTAGACCGGAGTTGCTCTTGTAGTGTAAACGCTCATGTGGTCAAAAATGTTCAATCAGCCACAACAGACTGCCTACTCTCCTCCTACTGAAACATTATGGGAAGAGTGCTAGCCAGATGGGATATAAACTAGACCCTCCCCTCGAACAAATCAGGACAGAAGTGGTTGAAAGTTGACAAAAGAGACTGATTAAAACACCAGGTGTAAACGGGTATGTGTCTCCCTCGTCTGCTTGTGATCTGATCAACCAAAAATCATAATACCAGGTAAACCGGGCCTTTGTATCTTAAGAGTCAAAGCATTAAAGCTTTCCCAGTTAACTAGTGCTCTACTATACCATCTCACTCATCTGAAGAAATTTAGTACCAGGAGTGCTTAACTTCCTCAAGAAAAACCTCATGTTTGCTAATATTATAAAATATTCACTAAATACTGACACAAAGACCACTGAGAAGTATTCTGAGAAGACTTTTTTCTTAAGTTTTGTTAAACTGCGAGATGTTAACTCAACATTGTGAGATATAAAATCCGAATTTTTAACCCAAAAAAGTCAGAATTGTGATAGAAAAAGACGCAATTATAATTAAATTAAATATAATTTATAAATAATTTAAAAATATTCTGTGAAAAAGGCTTCCAGAACAATGCACATTTTCTGTTTTTCAATACTACTCAATGGAGTATTTCAGTATTTATTGAATTGTGATAATCTCATAATTTTAAGATAAAGGGAACCTATTATTCACTTTTACATTGTGTTTGAACATAAATGTGTTGGCAGTGTGTGTACACAACCACCCTATAAATGTTAAAAATCAACCCAATACTCTTTTTTTTTTTTTATCCCAAAAATCATAAGGAGTGTCTATGCATTGTTTCTATGTAATGTCACGTCACATATGGTTAGGCCCCACCCACAGCTGCTGAAGGACTCCGCCCTCAGTGAGCTGTACACAATCCGTCATGTTTATCTCCTCACCAGAGCATTATTAAGAAATGTGTTCTTAATAAAGCTACTGAAGTTATTCAGCCGAGAGCAGTGAGTGATTTTCTGTTTTTCTTCTGTTGTTTGATTCACATTAACAGCAGATATAGCAGTAGGTACTGTATATTATGCTGCTGTCACTTTAACACACAGATCTAATTTATACCTGCCATTTCTTTCCCTGCTGTTTACATTCACAGACATAACCATCTGTGTTTGTGTGTACTTTGTGTGTTTTTGACTTGACATTGTGTGTATTTGACAGTTTAAGCACAATAAAACGTGAAAGAGAACTTAGTTTAATACTCGTGTGATGCGCCGCCTGACATCCAGCTTTCTGTGCGCGTTCAGAAAACCATATATCAGTAGTTTAGACTGATATGGCTTTGAAACACATTCAGATAAAAACTTTCATGATGATGATGAACCCGCAGTGTCATGTGAGTGCGATTTAGTTTTTGGCAGAGTATCCGAGGCACAAGCTGTACAGGCTCCGCCCTCTTATGGAAAGGGGGTTGGGAGCAGCAGCTCATTTGCATTTAAAGACACAAATGCACGAAAATAGCATCTATTTCCTACCACTCAATTTACAACATGGTATAATAAATAATCTGTAGGTTATTTAGAGCTGAAACTTCACAGACACACTCTGGGGACACCTGAGACTTGTAAAAAGGGACAAAATAGATCCCTGTTAACATCTCACAGTTTAAAAGTCAAAATATTCAAATAAAAAACGTTTTATAAATTTGGACAAAAAAAAGGCACAATTGTGAGATATTACCTCAAAATTGTGAGATATAAACTCAGTTTATATTTATTTCAGTAATCGGCCAAGAAAAAAAACACCCAACAGATGATTCACTATCACATGCTATTTTTGCATCTGAGGTCCCAGCTATACGGAACGTGTCGAGTGTGGCGTGTGCATGTTTCCTGCATGGATGAGCAGTGCTTTTCCAGACTACTGAACATCCGCAGTGATTTCTGGAAACTGAAGCACTCCTCGAACACCTTTACTGCCTGAATCATTCAACCTGTTCGCCTTCTGAAATGATTCATCCATCTGAAGACACACATCAGAGCCCTCTTCACCGACACAGAGTGTTTATCTATGTAGGAGAGGATATCTAAACTAACACGTTTATATTTAGAGCCTCATTCATGAGTCATAAACGCACAACGGAAAACTGAAGAACTTCTGCAGTAATATTTACTTGTGGAGCGCAATGAGGGCGGGGAGCAACGAATATTAATCAAACAGAATAATACAACAAGTGTATGATACATATTATCAAGGGCTGGTGTTATTCATACAGCTAGAGGGAATTTAGTGTGACGTGTAGATGTGACAACACAATATTTCACTAAACATTTCACCAATGACTGAGGTGCATGGCTATGACGTACACAGCTGATTTTCTATCACAGTGGGGATTTTCCACCAGAGATACATCAGTCCAGTGTGTTCCACAAATGTCAGACTTGCTTTGTTTGATCTAATGAGCCCTGCGGCTCTTGCAGCAGCAGTTACGACAGAGGGATATCAAAAATAATCATCATGGAGAAATACTGACACACACACACACACACACTCAAATACCTCATTTTGTGCACAGAATCTCAGACCACCCAATCGTTTTATATAATATTACACATCATACAGCAAGGTAGTAACCCACCAAAACACCAGCTGATTAAAAATAAATTTTTGCATTAAAATATCCAAAACTACTAGAACAATGTTATATATTTTGTTGACTTGTTGTATATACTGTTGTATATTATCCCAAATGTTTCCGACAATGTTTAAATCCAGAGAAATTCGCAATTTTAATCAGTGGCATGGCCCGTGACCTCTAGCGGCGAAACGTACATACTGTGCCTTTAAGCAAAATTATAAAAAAAAAAAAAAAAAAAAAGTTAGTTCTTTAGCAGCCCTTTAACACAGATGGCAGTTTGTTTATAAAGCATCATTAATAAATTTAACTTAATTGTACATACACAAAAGTGGCCATAAATGACGTCCAGCATTTAATTTCACCCTTTATTCAAATATTATTAATAAATGTGTTAAAGATTTTGTGCTTGCCTTGGAGTCGATTGTTTAATATGTGATAACGCAATGAAAAATGGCATATTTTTGTCATACAAAGATATAATGAACACATGCAAAAACGATATAACCAATGAAATATTAATAACTGATTATGTTGTTGTCGTCAGTGCATGCTTTTTGTTTTACTATGCATTTTCTTTTTGCATTGTAAAACTAAATCTGTAGCTGGAATTTGCCAAATAATTTTGTCGGATAAATACCATAACCAAGTTTAGCGTTTTGTTTTTCCTTCATATTTAAAATATTTAAAAAATCTAAAATATTTTCCCTATATTTTGATAGTTTAATTGAACCTGTAGGGTCATAAAAAACACATATCCCCTCCGGACATCACTTTTAAACACTACTATACCTTTTGAGGATGCTGACGAAGGGACACAGAGGGGTGTTGTTTCTTTTTTTTACCCACGTGATAACCTTTTAACAGTCCTAATGAGGGTGAACAGAGGGTGACTGCTCCATACTGCCAAGATACACAACCAAGTAACCGTCATATAACCAATCAGCTCTTATTATCAAGATCTTATTGTCCCTTAAACAGAGGCAGTCTCTCTCTCTTCACTGTGACAGTTCCACTGCCAAACAAAAACAAAACATCTGATTGGTTAATCCAAACATTCCCAGCCAATCAGAATGAACTACAATGGCTTTGTCTGCCCTGGCTGAGTAAACGTAACATTAAACTCAAAATGACATGTAAATGCTGCAGTGAGGAACACTTTGATGTGGCAGATATTAATTCAGTGCATCAAGGTTTATTAAAGAAGACATTTCCCATTTTCATCTTTTGAAATCAGAAGTATTTATTGAAACTAAACTGCAAAACAAATTGTGACTTTACAATGTCACGGATCAATGAACCGAACTGTGTCATAATGCATTATATAAAAAACAGCAGTGTCTGATTCTGTGGGAGAGCACGTAAGTTCTCACAGCTGAAAACCAAAAGGAAATACCCTTAAAAGTTGAAATGATGCTATGACAGAGATCACTTTCCTCTTCGAACATGGAAAACTTTTTTTCACGAATATATGACCTGACCTGAAGGATAGACGCAGGTAATCGCACACACCCAGTCGATCTTTTTTCTCTCGTGACAGAAATATATTACCGTTGTAAAGTAGAATTTAGATAACTCTCAATGTAATAAAAAAATACTAACACTAATAATAATAATAAAAATATTATAAAAATTTTTTTAAGGAATAATAAAAAATGTCTTCTATGTTAATATATTGTTGTGCAGCACTGACAAAAAAAGTTTGAAATTCAAATCGTATTTCATATGATTAAAAGATCAAATTAATGTTTTATGCCTTCATTTGATTGCCAGAAATGATTATAATCTTTTTCATTCATTCATTTAATTAGACATGCTTTTTGATTATTACAGTTCGATTAAACCATTAAACAGAAAAGACAGAATTTTGTAAAAATAAAACAGAATTTGAGAAGGAAAAAACTATATTTCATAAGGCCCTAAATATGTAATTTTTGTTAAACTTTTAATAAATTGCTGTAAATTGTATAATTTTCATTATTTAAATTTTTGATTATTAAAATTGTATTTATCCATTAAAATGTATTCCAAAAAAATGTTAAATCTGAAAAATTTAAACGGAATTTGGAAAAAAGTAAAGAATTTGGGAAAAATTAAATGGATTTCATAGTGCCCTAATTTGTCTCACATGCACTGTATACATGATGTTTGCATAGAAACTTCAGGCTTACTTTGTGCTTAAGGGTCAGAAATAGTGTGGATAAGGGGCATAAAACACTGCGTGTGACACTCCAACACTGTTTCAAATTCAGCATAAAGTAGGGATGCACCGATATGAAAATGTTGGCTGATGCAAACAACCGATAATTCTTTATATTTGAAAGGTCATAACCAATATATTGGCCGATAAAATCTAAATCCAAATTGTTAAATCATTTTTGAGAGCCTGATTACAAAACAAAAAAACTCACCATTAAACACATGTTCCAAGAACACTGTTATAATGTTCTTCTCAGTGTAATTTTATGTAGCCTATATGACAGACACATGTTGCACTGAACCGTATTTTCCCATTTGAAGGGATTCAAATCATATTTCAAGCAATTCAAAGCCATCATGGTGAACAGTGCGCATCAGAAGCGTCTCAGCTGAAGGGAATAATCCATCATTTATCGGCTTTAATATATATTGGCTACATTGTTTTATCAGGCAGATAAAGGTAACTTTAAAAATGAACAAACATCGGCCAATGGTGACCGATATATCCTGCATCCCTAGCATAAACCTCTAAAACAGATAACAGACCAGATTTGCAAAGATAGCAATAAATAGAAACATTGCTTAGTGCAAAAGTGCATCCAACAACCGCATCTTACATAAGTGTCCATGAAACATGCTCTTAATGTCCTAGAGCGACAAAGACACACACAGCGCCTCACTTTACAGCCGCAGGTCACCATGAGAAACCAGGCCATGTTACACAACATCAGCTGATATGAACTGTTTCAGCCTATGATGATTCCGTTATGAACAACAAGACTTTTGGATAAAAATAGTTCAGTAAAGATCCTAACAGAGCTGGCGCTTGAACTTCGGACTGATTAGATTTAGAAGAGATGCAGAATATTACAATTCTGGCTGATGTGGATAAGCTCTAAAGCACTAAAAACTAAAATCAATCAGCTAATAAAACTTCTCATCCGAGGACTGATATTAAAAGGTCAAGGGTCAAAAGCCAGAACTGGACAGAGGAATTTTGGCAGAAGGTTTTGTGCTCGTATTACCAAAGACAGTGTGTTGCTGATCTTCTGACCTGCTCTGACCACAACAGGATCTCACTGTCTGTCACTGCAACACACGACTGATATTAGATCTCCTTCCTGGTCTGGATATGGTGACACTGAACAGACAGTCCCACAAAACAGACTGTGCAGGGAAAATTCATAAAGCAAGGCTTATCTGCCCAACATGGACCTGAGATCAACAGAACATCATATCACATCAATATACAAATACAGTCATCATAATATTTATACCCTTGAAAATGCCTTTTCCAGCCATTGTTTGTGAACAGATTGAGCATTGCCGCTGTGAGTAATTACTGCACGTTTAAATCATCACTGATTGTCTGATTACATGCATGAATTAATGTGGAGATAAATTCACTGTGTGCATCTGTCAGCTGCTCATTAACTCGACATCAATCACATCTGTACAACAGGACAAATCACCCACACACCTGCACTGTGACACTTCTGAAAATTAATGATTGTTCTCAAACTCTCCTTCTGGCCACATAACCTTTAAGTACAGATTTAATTTTACTTAGCTTTACTTTTGGCCATTCTGACATTTATATGGACAGGACACTGACTCCCTCATTTATCTGAAAGAGGCGATCATACTATGCCGTCTGGTTACCATCTGTCTGGTTACCATCATTCTTTAAAATATTTTCTTTTGTGATCAGCAGAAGAAAGAAACTCTTACAGGTTTGGAACAACATGAGGGTGAGTAAATGATGACAGATTTTCATTTTTGGGTGAACCATCCCTTTAAATCTGCACTTAAAATATGGCTTAAGACAAAGATCACTGATCTGGACTTTTATATGGAATATACACTTTATTGCTAAAAGTATTGGGTCACAACAATGGGAACAACAGCAACTCAGCCACGAAGTGGTAGGCCACGTAAAATCACAGAGCGGGGTCAGCACATGCTGAGGGTCACAGTGTGCAGAAGTCGCAAACTTTCTGCAGAGTCAATAGCTACAGACCTCCAACCTTTGTGTGGCCTTCAGATCAGCTCAAGAACAGTGCGTAGAGAGCTTCATTGAATGGGTTTCCATGGCCGAGCAGCTCATCCAAGCCTTACATCACCAAGTGCAATGCAAAGCGTGGGATGCAGTGGTGTAAAGCACGCCGCCACTGGACTCTAGAGCAGAGGAGACGTGTTCTCTGGAGTGACCAATCACGTTTGTTAGTTGCCTTAGACCCAGTGAAAGGAACTCTTAATGCTTCATCATACCAAGACATTTTGGACAATTTCATGCTCCCAAATTTGTGGGAACAGTTTGGGGATGGCCTCTTCCTGTTCCAACATGACTGCACACCAGTGCACAAAGCAAGGTCCATAAAGACATGGATGAGCGAGTTTGGTGTGGAGGAACTTGACTGGAGTTCAGAGTCCTGACCTCAACCCGATAGAACACCTTTGGGATGAATTAGAGCGGAGACTGGGAGCCAGGCCTTCTCGTCCAACATCAGTGCCTGACCTCACAAATGTGCTTCTAGAAGAATGGTCAGAAATTCCCATAAACACACTCCTAACCCTTGTGGAAAGCCTTCCCAGAAGAGTTGAAGCTGTTATAGCTGCAAAGGGTGGGCCAACTCCATATTAAACCCTATGGATTAAGAATGGGATGTCATTAAAGTTCATGTGCATGTAAAGGCAAGCGTCCCAAAAATGTGATGTACATTTTTTTTGTGTAAATTATATTGTCTTTTTTATTCTATGTACTTTTTATATAACATCATCCTTCCCAGGGACTGCAGATGCAAATGACCTGTACAGCCAAATAAAAAACAAAAAAACAAGTAAACTAAGAATCCCATTTGGAGGCAATGTGGTGCACAAGACCAGGATGGCAATGAGGGATCATATTCCATAGTAGAATTCATATTCATGTATGCTGTAACTGAACTCTTCACCCTGGTAGCACATATGGTTAAAACAGAGGTCATCTGAGGGCAAAACACATGAAATCTCATCACAGTTGACGTTCATTAGAGAATTTTCATTAGAGACTTTCAGAAGAGCAGACAGACACACAGAGGCAAGCTGGGTAATTGCATTCCAGTACTCACCCTCTCCTCCAAGCCGGTCTCTTCTCCAGGCATCTCTTTTCCGTCGGGTATGTCTCTGCAGACGGGCAGCGCTTTTTTCAGCGCCGGCTCGCGGTTCAGGGTGGTGTAGCCCACATGCTCGTAGATGGGGTTGATGGTCATCTTAGATATGTATTCGGCTGCTTTGGTCTCAATGTACAGCGTGATCAGACCGTCTGTTACCAGGTCGTGGATCGACTCGAAGCGTTTCTCCCCCACAAAATGCTTCCCATCGTAAAAGAGACGGAAGTTTCGGGTCTGATTCCCAAAGCTGAAAGAGAGAATGAGGAAATGAGTGTGTGTTGGACCTGAGTGCTGTAACACACAGCTGTGAGAAGATCCAGAGACAAATGATGAATGAACATGGACGCACACACATACTGAACATCTAAGGTCGTATCAGCTTCCTGTACTTGGGCTTGTAGTAGTTATGAGGGCGAAGAGATCGTATGTTGATCAATATGAGGACCGGACACTCTTCTTCCACACACACACAAATACACGCAAATACACACAATTTAATCTTTGTGGGGACATTTTGTCCTCATAACATAGGGTTTACCTGGACACACACACACACACACACACACACACACACACACACACACACGTCATAACCCAGTTTTACGTTACACCAACACACATTTATTCTACATGTTTATCATAGTCTTTTTAACCTAAAGTTTATCAATAGGCTTTTGCAACAAACAATGAAAATTATATATCCACCCATCAATATTTACTGAATCTTCACCCTCTGGCTGACCTGTGGAATAGACCAGAACATCTGTGTGTACAAGATCTCTGTTTTATTGGCTAATCTTTGAATACCAGTTTAGTTCATACTAACAGTCAATCATTAAGGCTACAATATACTAACAGCAAAGTTTTATCATTCTTAGCTTAACCAAAGAAGGCAGAGCCTCAGAGCCACACCCACCTATTACATCATCGCCAAACCAATGGAATTTTTCCGGGAAGTTCACTTTGACAAGCTGTTTCAACAAACTCCAAACAAACTTCATTTTGGCCTGATTTTGCTATAAAATGACGTAACATTTTGATTTTGCTTAAAGAATGTTAGGGCCTTTTGAATTAACCATAGGGGTAAAGTTTGGCTGGTTTACAGTCATATGCTTAGACTTCACTGTATGAGCTGCACGGATCCAATATACTGATACACACACTATCTTTCTCAACTCTGACTGGGTTTACGTGAATGCTCAGCAAGATGGCCATTTTGACATAATTCTGTGTGTTTGGCCATATAAACTAATGGAAAATAAGTGAATTTAGGACCACGAGCTGTCCGAGAGGTGGCTTTCTGAGCGTGTGAGTTCTTCAATCATTGTGCTAATAACATTAAGCACGTCATACATATGTAACACGTGTTCAATCTACTTTGTAATCTTTAGGAGTATTACAATCATGCCGTTATCGCAAATTGTTGATATGAATTAATATTGTGACGTGTATATTTGCGATATTTCGCCCTGTAATTTCACAATGAAGCGGCACCGTGCTCATTTACACATGTGCAGCTCATGTTTTCCAGCATCTCAGCTAGGTTTACATTAGGCTCGCTACGACAGTCGGTGTTGCTGGTGTTACCGATTACATCACTTGCCCACCGAGGCACCGTCGTTTTGATTTTATTTTTAGTAATAAAATCATTTAGTTCAGTTAGAGAACAGACACTACAAATAAAAACTGAACAAGATCTTTTTCGTGGCTTATTGCGTGCTTATTGCATGCTCGAGAATCACGATGCTGGCTCAACATCATGATGTCTGTCAGCCTTCGGCGATGGACGATGGCATCGTCTATCAGCCCAACAAATAAAGTGTGAGCCGAATGAGAACAGCACAGACGCAGCAGGAGTCAGATTTCATTCATCACGAGAATGAGAGGCTGAATGACAAGATGATCGAGAAAGATTTGGTTTTAAAGCAAAATGTAAAAGCGACCGTTTAAGGGAGTTTGTCATTGTACCGTTTTGTTGTTGTGTTTTTCATTAAGAATAACAGGCTAATGAACACGCCATTCAAATCAAAGCCATTTTGGCGCTAATTCTAAACCGAAAGTAAAATGAGCACGGCCGCACAGTAATTCACGGTGCGTGTCCACTGGCGCATTTTCAGTTCATTACTATGGAAGTTTCCTTAGGAATTCATTGAAAACACTCGCTTTGCTGCACTCTGCCCGAGCAGCCGTGCGCATTTTACTTTCGGTTTAGAATTAGCGATTTAAAAGCCCCTATTGGTGATACCGGTGTTGTCACATGTCGACCCTAGTTTACATAAAAGGGCAATTAAGGAATTACCAGTTGACTTTAACCCTTAGAAATGTTCAGTGTTGACAGTCGACAGCATAAGAATTAGTGAATAATATTCAAGTGAAAACAGCCCAGTATGTGTGTTTAGAATAAACTAACCTTTTGGGTTTACAGTGACACGCACACACACGTTCATGCACACACCATAACAGCCAAAAATGTAATTGATTGATACATACTGTATGATAATCAGACAAAAAAAAAAAAAACAACAACATTAACATTGTCTTAGAAGATAAATATTTGTATTTCTGTATTTAAATATTTCTATCGAACAGTATTAGAAAACTGCAGGTTGACAATCTATTGTAACATGATCAGAGATGGTAATGCTGTTATGAGCCACTGGAAACGACAGGACAGCCAAGCTGCTGAGGTTTTATAATGCATGTGCTTCCTGTTTGAGTTCCCACAGAGACACACACACCCGAAATCAGATGCACACAGTCGGATCTGAAAACACTTACAGATATGCACAACAAGGAATTCATATCGGAAACACACACAGGTCTGCATGGACTCTAGACTCACACATGGAAACAGACGCACCACACACACAAACATATGCACAAAGGCTAATGTCATTAAAGCCTGATGGCAACAGAGCTCTTTGATGTTAAAGCTTATGCGCACAGTACACAACAGATGCTTTCTCTGAGGAATCACATGCCTGAGGAAGAGCACATGAGAGACTGAGAAACAGAGACCTGGAGAGAGAGAGCTTGGACTAGAAAGCAGCCGCGTGCAGCGTGTGGCAGTGTGAGTCCGTCTGCTCAAGTGAGCTGATTAAAGGGATTATCTCTGGATTTTTTGTGTCTAGGGTAGGCATGAAGACACACACACACACACACACACACACACACACACACACACACACACACACACACACACACACACACACACACACACACACACACACACACACAGTTTCACTATATTAGTGAGGGCATTGCATAGATTTCCATTGATTTTATATCAGATTAACGGCTTAACCCAACGCCGTACCCCTAAACCTACTAGTGTTGGGCTGATAGACGATGCCATCGTCCATTGCCGAAGGCTGACAATCATGATGTTGAGCCAGCATCGTGATTCTCGAGCATATTCTCGAGCATGCAATAAGCCACGAAAAAGATCTCAATGCATTACTCGTGCTGACTGACACACACCTGAAGCGTTTGCACAGAAAGACACCTCTCTCAGACAGCACACTATCTTGAATTCAGTTCTCTTTTAGCGTGTATTGAGCTTGAACGGTCAGATACACACAGAATTACAGTATTTTAAAATATCTGTCTTGGCGAGTATTCACAGAAATATAGTCGATTTTGTGTGAATTAAACATCTGGTGAACAGTTAGGGGAAAAACATCTGATGTGCAAAATTATATTAGATCCGTGCATTAGGTCTTAGCATAATAAACCTGCTGTTATTAATGTTAATCAGACAACAAAAGAAAAGAGGGAATCACTCACTGCTCTTGACAGAATATCTTTAGTAGCTTTAATAAAAATGCATTTATTTATCATGAATAGACTATGCAGTGATTATTTTTATTATTTCAGTGACTATGCAGTGATTATTCAATTTCTGTTTTTCTTACTTGAATGCTTCTGTTTAGATGTAAAACTAAAAATAAACTAAATTATACCTGATTTGGTGTTAGAAACCTTGATCAGTATTAGAGACGGAAGTTATGGACGAACCGGAAGTCATGACCCCTAGTGATGACTGAATAGCAAACACCAGCCAAAGTAAACACACATCGTGCTAATCCGATTAAGAGACATTAGTCCCTTCAAGGACAGACTTCCTTCCATACACAAAATAATGTTGAACGGATTTGTGAGAGAAACACATCACGATTCAGGCTGAATGGAGCAGAACAGAAACATTTCTCAAACCCATATTCCCTTTACAAATGTCTACTGGGCCAATCTACATCTAAACTAATGTGTGTGTGTGTGTAAGTGAGTGAGTGAGTGAGTGAGTGAGGTGAGTGAGTGAGTGAGTGAGTGAGTGAGTGAGTGAGTGAGTGAGTGAGTGAGTGAGTGAGTGAGTGAGAGAGAGAGAGAGAGAGAGAGAGAGAGAGAGAGAGAGAGAGAGAGAGAGAGAGAGAGAGAGAGAGTGAGAGTGAGAGTGAGTGTGAGTGTGTGTTCTGCTAATTCTGATGATTCAACCACACTGATCACACATCAGCCAGAGCTAAAATAAGACACACACATGGGCCAAGACTAGGTCAAGACACAGGATCTAGACTGGAGGAAGCGAAGTGAGACTGATGGGTCAAAGTTGATGGTTGACTTACCGTAGAGCTAAAGTGTATGTGCCCGGCTGTCTCTGGCTCTCTCGAATCAGGTAACTTCCTTCGGCCACACTGAGCAGTTGGTCGGCTTCCTCTCTGGAGATCATCCCATGATACCTTCACAGCAAACCAATCAGACAGAGAATATTAATAATACAGTGCATTACAGTTCAATTCAAATTAGCTTTTAAATAAGAAAAATACACTACTGTTCAAATGTTTGGGGTCAGTACTTTTTTTTTAAAGAAATAAATTAATATTTAATATTTATATTTTATTGAGCAAGGACACATTAAATCGATTATAAGTGACAGTAAAGACATTTATAATGTTACAAAGATTTAGATTTCAAATAAATGCGTTCTGAAAGCTTTTATCTTTTGTAATGTATCTCAGCCATCTCTCTTTCTACAGTCTTCAAATTTCACTCACTGTCCTCCCCCATCATGATTGGATACACCCCCTTCTGCTGATTGGCTCGCTCACTCACTCACTCATCTATCATGTTTGGACATGTTCCTAGTGCTGATTGGCTCACTCTATCTCCTACCCCAACATGATTGGACACGCCTCTTACTGCTGATTGGCTCACTCTCTCTCCTCCCCATCATGATTGTACACGCCCCTAGTGCTGATTGGCTCACTCTCTCCTCCCCCATTATGAGTGGACACGCCGCTAGTGCTGATTGGCTCACTCTCTCCTCCTCCATCATGATTGGACACGCCGCTAGTGCTGATTGGCTCACTCTCTCCTCCCTCATCCTGATTGGACACACCCTCTAAACTGATTGGCTCACTCTCTCCTCCCCCATTATGAGTGGACACGCCGCTAGTGCTGATTGGCTCACTCTCTCCTCCCCCATCATGAGTGGACACGCCACTAGTGCTGATTGGCTCACTCTCTCCTCCCTCATCATGATTGGACACACCTTCTAAACTGATTGGCTCACTCTCTCCTCCCCCATCATGAGTGGACACGCCGCTAGTGCTGATTGGCTCTCTCTCCTCCTCCATCATGATTGGACACGCCACTAGTGCTGATTGGCTCACTCTCTCCTCCTCCATCATGATTGGACACGCCGCTAGTGCTGATTGGCTCACTCTCTCCTCCCTCATCCTGATTGGACACACCCTCTAAACTGATTGGCTCACTCTCTCCTCCCCCATTATGAGTGGACACGCCGCTAGTGCTGATTGGCTCACTCTCTTCTCCCCCATCATGAGTGGACACGCCGCTAGTGCTGATTGGCTCACTCTCTCCTCCCCCATCATGAGTGGACACGCCACTAGTGCTGATTGGCTCACTCTCTCCTCCCTCATCATGATTGGACACACCTTCTAAACTGATTGGCTCACTCTCTCCTACCCCATCATGAGTTGACACGCCCCTAGAGCTGATTGGCTACAAGTGTATTGTGCTGCTCTGTCCGATCCATTTTCAACAGTGCTTCTCAGAAATCGCTTACTGCGTCTTTAAATGGCATATGAATAGCATATACATTCACCTAAAGGATTATTAGGAACACCATACTAATACTGTGTTTGACCCCCTTTCGCCTTCAGAACTGCCTTAATTCTACGTGGCATTGATTCAACAAGGTGCTGAAAGCATTCTTTAGAAATGTTGGCCCATATTGATAGGATAGCATCTTGCAGTTGATGGAGATTTGTGGTATGCACATCCAGGGCACGAAGCTCCCGTTCCACCACATCCCAAAGATGCTCTATTGGGTTGAGATCTGGTGACTGTGGGGGCCATTTTAGTACAGTGAACTCATTGTCATGTTCAAGAAACCAATTTGAAATGATTCGAGCTTTGTGACATGGTGCATTATCCTGCTGGAAGTAGCCATCAGAGAATGGGTACATGGATGGACATGGTCAGAAACAATGCTCAGGTAGGCCGTGGCATTTAAACGATGCCCAATTGGCACTAAGGGGCCTAAAGTGTGCCAAGAAAACATCCCCCACACCATTACACCACCGCCACCAGCCTGCACAGTGGTAACAAGGCATGATGGATCCATGTTCTCATTCGGTTTACGCCAAATTCTGACTCTACCATCTGAATGTCTCAACAGAAATCGAGACTCAGACCAGGCAACATTTTTCCAGTCTTCAACTGTCCAATTTTGGTGAGATTGTGCAAATTGTAACCTCTTTTTCCTATTTGTAGTGGAGATGAGTGGTACCTGGTGGGGTCTTCTGCTGTTGTAGCCCATCCGCCTCAAGGTTGTGCGTGTTGTGGCTTCACAAATGCTTTGCTGCATACCTCGGTAGTAACGAGTGGTTATTTCAGTCAAAGTTGCTCTTCTATCAGCATGAATCAGGTCGGCCCATTCTCCTCTGACCTCTAGCATCAACAAGGCATTTTCGCCCACAGGACTGCCGCATACTGGATGTTTTTCCCTTTTCACACCATTCTTTGTAAACCCTAGAAATGGTTGTGCATGAAAATCCCAGTAACTGAGCAGATTGTGAAATACTTAGGCCCGTCTGGCACCAACAACCATGCCACGCTCAAAATTGCTTAAATCACCTTTCTTTCCCATTCTGACATTCAGTTTGGAGTTCAGGAGATTGTCTTGACCAGGACCACACCCCTAAATGCATTGAAGCAACTGCCATGTGATTGGTTGATTAGATAATTTCATTAATGAGAAATTGAACAGGTGTTCATAATAATCCTTTAGGTGAGTGTACATTCAAATATGTAACTGTGGATTCATGTACAGTAGAATCAGAACTGGTTCAGTAATGCGTGCAATTAACTCACTCTCTTCCGTAGTATTTGGGCCGATTCTCCACCTGCAAAGACAGAGAGATATCATTATTAAAAGTTATCCATGATCAAAATACTTCACTATTACTCAGGAACACACATAGACTTGGAGAAGGGTATGGTCTTAGTATTATAAGAGACTTCATTAAGAGATTTGAAATATTGTGGTTTATAGGGAAGATGCCCCTCTTAGGAACAGTGTGCATAAAAAGAGCCATCTTGCTCCACTACTGGGGCAAGTTGACCCCCTTCCTGGGGCAAAAGCCCTCAAGGGTAAACTTATCCCAGCCGCTTTCACAGAATATGTAAAATACTGCTGATACCATTTTTAATAATTTATGTCTATGGAAAAGGTGCCATGAATGTAAAATACTAAATCCAATATTCTATGTAAATTTATGCATTGTGACTATTTAATTGAATAATTCACAGACAAACCAAATAAAAAACTACAGTCAAAACTTAATATTATTCTATGAATTATACATAGGCCTTTATTTGTATTTCATGGGATGTCATGATAGCAATAGAGTTTGAATTCTGCTCCGATTAATTATGAGATCTTTGAAATGTGTATAATTCAACACTGTAAAAAAAGTTGCTGCCTTAAAGTTAAGTACAATCAACTTGGATGTTTAAGTCATCAACTTAAATGACATTAAACTTAAAGTTGAATCTTGTTGAAAATTGCTTAACTTATTTTGATGAGTTAAAGCAACGTAAAATGTTGTCATAACTTTGATAATTACATTTTTTTACAGTAACAATTCAATTAATGAAAACTCCAAATAGCAACATCATGCCACTGAAGACCTTCTGTCCCAATTCTGAGGCTGAAGGGGTCATTTTACTCTGAATTACTGTGAACCCCGAATCTCTCATTAACAAACAGACATCATTTTAATATCCAACATAAAAAAAAATAAACAAACATATTTGACAGAACGCCACGGTACTTCAGACAGCCGTGTAATAAATGCTGCCAATCTGGATTTTACAATTAATGTAGTGATAAAGAAATGCATATTTAAGATTTATTCATTTTTAATCAATATATGTTCTTTCAAACATATACATATGCATGTTTGCTCATTAATTTGAAATCTGTCAGGACATACAGCTTTACTCATGATGGTAATTTTTAGGGAAAAATGCTACGGTAAAAATGTTAATTGGTTAACGGTAAACAGGACATTTCATGTAATATTACAGGAAAATTAAAATGCAGTTTTTGGAAATAAAAAGAACAAAGTCATCTTATTTACAGTGACATTCCCAGACTACTGAGTGACTTCACATTTGATGCTTTTTCATTGATTTCTTAGTCTTATCATAGGTGAGGGTTTTATGTTACATCTTATGTTTATTGCATTATTTTAGTGTTGTGCGTTTTCCATAAACGTTCGTTGGTGACATTTAACCCTTGATCCAACAACAGCATCTAAAAGACAGGAGAATGAAGCCAAAACACAGATAAATGACCACAACACCCTCCCTCCTGATTAACCTTGAGCTTCCAGAGACGGGGAGAATCGAATTCACAAAGCATCGTTCTCATCCCTTCCCCCAGTCCCTCTCTGTTTCTCTCACATTCATGTCTTACAGGAAACACAAACGCAGGGCAGATGAAGGAGGAGTTTGACGAGGATGCCTCCTGTGCCATTTGAGTAAAATATAAATGTGAACTTTTAACAATGACATGGGAAAAACAAAAGGTGCTACACAATGCAAAAGTCAGAATACAAGAAACATAACACCCCTGAAATAGCTACACCCAAGAGGAATAAACCAACCAATTCAGCTTTAAAACGTAATGAAACACAACATGCAGACAATCACAAGTGTCAGTCGGTGAATGACTGAACGTTTCTGGGTAAATGGGATGTGGGATGGAATAACATCGTTTCCTGATGAGAATAAAGGCAGAAAAGTGTTTTGTAAAGCAAGGTTGTGTGTTTATGTGTGTGTGAAGCGGGTTGTAGGTGAGATGACCGACAGGGTAATAAAACCAGCTAATGATGGGAATCAGCAACACTATAGAGCTAATCAATCACTGAAAGCCAGAGTTTAACCATCAAAGGGTGTGTGTGTGTGTGTGTGTGTGTGTGTGTGTGTGTGTGTGTGTGCGCTGAGTGTGCAGTATTTTCAGTATGAAGAATGAGAGCGTCTGATTTCTGTCTGGGTTTCTCTATCAGCATCCTTAAATGCTAATATCAGCAATGACCAGGTGACAATGGAAAAATGAGCCAATTGTTTCACACATTTTCACCACATTTCTCACCTCATTTATAATGTTAATTTCATTACATTTGTGTCTTTCCCATTTGAGAAAACAGGAAAAACCGCACATCAAAATTGGCCCCATTTGTTTGAATAAATGTTCCTGCTCTTAAGATGCACAATTCATCAGTTCACGTTATACTAATTTGATTTTCCCCCCATACTCTTTATTGAAAATAAGTATTTTCACATGTGCAGTTATATGAAATGGCTTGGTACAATTTCACCCAGACTAAAATGTAAAAACAGTGAGCCTAGTCCTGCAGCTAATGGCACACCAAACATGTCACATTTACCATGCATGAATTAACACTGACGGCCCTGTCTGAGCCAGATGTTGACATGGTGAACTGCTCAAACAAGACAGTCAGCATGTTAAACCCCTAAAACTGCACAAGGAAAACTTGTCTGCATGCACATGATATTTGCTTCTTTTTGCTAAATTCATGGAATAGCATTTCAGTTCTCGACTCTGTGATGACTGTACATAAAGCTGGGGTAGAGAAAGAAGCAAGGGTTTTATCAATAAAAACTACACGTGTTCATTTTTAAAGGGTTAGTTCATTAATTACCCTCATGTCGTTCCAAACCCATAAGACTTTCATTCATCTTCAGAACCCAAATGAAGATCTTTTTGATGAAATGCGCGCTTTCTGTCCCTCCATTGACAGCTACGCAAGTTCATAAAGAGATTGTAAAACTAATCCATATGAGTTGAGCGGTTTAGTCCAAAATTTCTGAAGAGACTCAATCACTTTATATGATGAACAGATTTAATTTAGGCTTTTATTCACATATAAACATTCATCAACTCACACATCAGTTGTGGAAGACGGAAGCTCAAGCATGTTCGCTTGATGTGTGACCAATGAGGTTCATTCTCGTGTTACGCAGCACGTTTGAGCTTCAGCAAGAACCAATGAGGTTCATTCTCATGTTACACATCACGTTTGAGCTTCAGCAAGAACCAATGAGGTTCATTCTCATGTTACACATCACGTTTGAGCTTCAGCAAGAACCAATGAGGTTCATTCTCATGTTACACATCACGTTTGAGCTTCAGCAAGAACCAATGAGGTTCATTCTCATGTTACACATCACGTTTGAGCTTCAGCAAGAACCAATGAGGTTCATTCTCGTGTTACTCAGCACGTTTGAGCTTCAGCAAGAACCAATGAGGTTCATTCTCATGTTACGCATCATGTTTGAGCTTCAGCAAGAGAACCAATGAGGTTCATTCTCATGTTACACATCACGTTTGAGCTTCAGCAAGAACCAATGAGGTTCATTCTCATGTTACACATCACGTTTGAGCTTCAGCAAGAACCAATGAGGTTCATTCTCGTGTTATGCAGAACGTTTGAGCTTCAGCAAGAACCAATGAGGTTCATTCTCGTGTTACGCAGCACGTTTGAGCTTCAGCAAGAACCAATGAGGTTCATTCTAGTGTTACGCAGCACGTTTGAGCTTCAGCAAGAACCAATGAGGTTCATTCTAGTGTTACGCAGCACATTTGAGCTTCAGCAAGAACCAATGAGGTTCATTCTCGTGTTACGCAGCACGTTTGAGCTTCAGCAAGAACCAATGAGGTTCATTCTCGTGTTACGCAGCACGTTTGAGCTTCAGCAAGAACCAATGAGGTTCATTCTCGTGTTACGCAGCACGTTTGAGCTTCAGCAAGAACCAACGAGGTTCATTCTAGTGTTACGCAGCACGTTTGAGCTTCAGCAAGAACCAACGAGGTTCATTCTAGTGTTACACAGCACGTTTGAGCTTCAGCAAGAACCAACGAGGTTCATTCTAGTGTTACGCAGCACATTTGAGCTTCAGCAAGAACCAATGAGGTTCATTCTCGTGTTACGCAGCACGTTTGAGCTTCAGCAAGAACCAACGAGGTTCATTCTCGTGTTACGCAGCACGTTTGAGCTTCAGCAAGAACCAACGAGGTTCATTCTAGTGTTACGCAGCACGTTTGAGCTTGAGCAAGAACCAACGAGGTTCATTCTAGTGTTACGCAGCACATTTGAGCTTCAGCTAGAACCAATGAGGTTCATTCTTGTGTTACGCAGCATGTTTGAGCTTCAGCAAGAACCAATGAGGTTCATTCTCATGTTATGCAGAACATTTGAGCTTCAGCAAGAACCAATGAGGTTCATTCTCGTGTTACTAAACTGCTCAATTCATACGTTTATGTTTTACAATCTCTTTATGAACTTTTTGAAGCATCAATGTGGTAGTTGCGTAGCTGTGAACGGAGGGACAGAACAGTCTCAGATTTCATCAAAAAGATCTTAATTTATGTCCCGAAGATATATGAAAGTCTTATGGGTTTGGAACAACATAAGGGTAATTAATGACAGAATTTTTGAATTTTTCATGTTTAGAATTTTTGGTTCAACTAACCCTTTAAACACATCACAAATGTTCAAGGTTAAGCGTGCAAGTATTTCTGTGTAAAAGTTATAAAAGGTCCAAAATCATTCACCATAAATGCCTTGACTGTATAGGCACGGTTACACACATTGTGATCCTGCTCTCGCAGTGATGAATCTCCTCTAAGAGAGAATTACACAAGACTCTCACACAGGGAATGAAGGTTGGGTTCTTCCGTCACACATGAATGCACATTCTTGATAACTCCAAAGAAATCCCCTCATATCAGATCTAACTCCTTTGATTTGGTGAGTGCTGTGAGAGACGAGCGGGTCGCTGGTCTGTAGGACAGACAGGTCGTGGCTTCAGTCGTAATGAACAGAAATCTCTGCAGGAACACAGATCAGCACTGAGATGACACACTGAGCTCTGAAGCACAACACAATTCATTTACAGAGCTACAACACACACACAGCTGAGGTCATCCTCACACGGCCAGACGCTTCTCCTTCTCTCTACCTCAGAGGTAAAACACACCCTCAGTTTCCTCACAAAAGGCATTAAAAATTAATGGAGTATGTTGAGGTTGCAAATTATTTTTACAGTAAAGATTGTTCTCAGAATTCCTTACTGCTTAGGACAATTGAGGATTAAAACATCTCTTATCTCTTGCAAACTAATTACTGTATGAATTAGACAACTGGTTTATTCAAGCAAACGAGACAATGGGATAATACATTTTTATTTTTATTTGTAACAATATGGTCACTGATTAATCGGGATAAATCTATGAAGCCTCAATGAGGATTAAGCTGAATACATAATTCAATTACGGCAAGAAAGGGCAAACTGGCTCTGCAGTGCTAATGAAATCTGAAATGGGGTGAAATCAAACCCTGAATGGTTCGGACACAGACCGAGTGAATGAAGCAACACTACCACAGCATCTGTGAGGGGGCGGCTTATTTCTTTAACTCTTACATGGAGAGACTGTGATTCTGATTCATATCAAAGAAAATTCATGTAAATATTTTCTTCACAAATAAATGGCCAGAGATAAAACTAAAGGCATAACTGGCTCTTTTTTTAGGATTCATTTCACTTTTTACATACACTCACCGGCCACATTAGGTACATGTTGATAGTACCGTGTTCGACCCACTTTTGTCTTCAGAACTGACTTAGATCTCCACATCATAGATTCAACCAGGTTTTTTTTTTTTCAATATGGAGGAGATTTTGCTCATGCAGATTTGTCGGCTGCACATCCATGATGTGAATCTCCCGTTCCAGCACATCCCAAAGCTGCTCTATTGGATTGAGATCTGGTGGAGGATATTTGAGTAAGGTTGTG
This sequence comes from Paracanthobrama guichenoti, assembly GCA_018749465.1. Classification (NCBI taxonomy): domain Eukaryota; kingdom Metazoa; phylum Chordata; class Actinopteri; order Cypriniformes; family Gobionidae; genus Paracanthobrama; species Paracanthobrama guichenoti. Next base: position 10,339,723 of record CM031951.1, read on the forward strand.
TATCAATACAGACGTCCCGATTCGATTCTGATTCACAAGATCTCAAGTTGATTAGATTTTCGATTCAATGATTTAATTATCACTGGGCCCACCACAAAAATTATAATAAATGAATAAAATAGTTATTGTTTTTGACCCATGTATCCTTGTATTGTAAAAAATAAGGTTATGACACCAAAATTTTAGATACCAGTGAAATTTAACAATTCTCGATTCCAAGTTCGATACCACAGCTAAAACTACTAACTTGTATAAATTGTAAGATTATTAAAAGACAAGTAAACAGTCATTCATTAAAAAAGAACAAATAATTAAACTAAAGCAATAACACAAACAAATAAATGAATACAATAGAACAAAGACACAAATAGTAGTTTAAATACAGTAGTTTTCAGGTATAGAAAATAAAGTAAAATATCAAATATAAAACACTTGACTGTACAAATTAAATAACGGTTAATCCTTATTAAAGTTACAAAAATATTACTCAGCAAAAAGCAGGGAGTGATTACTTTTGTAGTTTGATTAACAATAAAAACAGAATATTAGGCTGCTGTCACTAAGAGTGAATGCACGGATACACATGCGTCGTCTTTCTCTACTGTTTAAACAGACCATGTTTACTTAGATACTCACAAAAGTGGGCATTTTGATCAACTTTTGAAGTAACTCACAGCTTCACAATTAATAGAGAGACAGTATGACTAATTCACACACACACACACACACACACACACACACACACACACACACACACACACACACACACACACACACACACACACACACACACAATCACTCTCTCATTAATGCATTCAAATAAATGCAATGTAAGCCTACTGTGCTAATTTATCTGTATCTGATGTACAACAAACAGAAATCTGTAAGAAATGTTATGACCCATTAAGGCTGCACAATTAATACAATTTCTAATCACGATTACGGGTGCCACAATTATGTAATCGTTCAAAGCCGCGATTACAAAAGAAATCCACTTACTTTTCTGCATGCTTAAGAGGTGTGTTTAGAGCATGTTATGTTTTCAGAGGCGAATCTCAACTACTTCAGAGTAGGGTCTGGTGTGTACTTCTCACCGCTGTTCCCTGATGGTTTATAAAACAATTCCTCTGAGTCGCCCTCTGTCGTTTCGAAGAATAGCACAACAGTGAGCGTGTCGAGTGTAAACGCCTCACCAAACGGACGAGGCGCTGCGGAGCCAGACGAAAGTATAAACAAGGCTTAACCCAGCACAATAGGAACTACCAGTGACGAAAGTGTACGCTGACTGGTAGAATGCACGCGAAATAGCACCCGCCATTTTTAAAGAGCCAAACTAACATGGAAAACAGTGATATGTGGACCTCTCAACCCTTATGCTAAGGAGACAATCCAACGTAACTTTGAGGGGAGAAAGCGAAACATGATTATGTATTTCTGCTCAGCTAGTGACACTGGACATCAGTCACACGGCAATGTCACTTCAGAGTTCCTACTGGCGGTGCAAATGCAACCAGGAAAATGACCCTAGGGGAACCCCAACTTCCATATTTTTATATCCTATTTTTATATAAAAATATGGCATGCAGTTGCTTCAGACAATGGTACAAAGCATTCAATGTAAATCGTAATAATCGCAATTACAATTTCAAGGGAATAATAGACAATTATGATTTTTGTCATAATCGTGCAGACCTCTGACCCATAGACAATAACTGCTGAAAGGGAGTGGTTTCCTTCAAGTATTTTAAAAATCACAAAGAAATGCACTTTTTCATTAGAAAAAAATATCCCACATTTAATAGTTGAGCATATTTACAGTCAGGGCTGGGTATCGTTCAAAAAATTTCGATACCGGTTCCTGAACGATACTTTTTTTTTTTCTATAAGCCCGTTTCTCATGTCTGTGAGGAAAGTATATGCTGAGTTTCGGTTCATTTGTGTGACGCGCTGCAGTTCTTCTTGCAGTCGAATATAGAGAAACTTTCTGCGCTTTAGTTTATTCTGTGCACTGTCAAGCGCTTCCGATTTGTCGTGTTGTCGGTCTTAGTAGCAATTATCTTGTCGTAAAATTGTAAAAAATGACGAAATTTGGAATCGAACGACAAGACCTTTTACAATTCTCAATAGTATCGAGGCAATTCGGTCGGTACCTAAAAAGTATCGAACTTAATACCCAGCCCTATTTACAGTAGGCCTACAAACCATGACAGAGAACTATGAGGGCAAAAATCAGAAAGCAAAATAATCCCTCATTAATCGTAATTGAGGTTAAATGTTCAATGAATCGAGATTTTGATTTTAGGTCAAATCACCTAGCCCTACGCCCAGCAGAACTGCCGCCGTGCTCATTGGATATTTTCTTTTTCGCACCATTCTTTGTAAACCCTAGAGATGGCTGCGCGTGAAAATCCCAGTAGATCAGCAGCTTCTGAAATACTCAGACCAACAATCACGCCACGTTCAAAGACACTCACATTACCTTTATTACCCCTTCTGATGCTCAGTTTGAACTTCAGCAGATCGTCTTCATGTCTACATGCCTAAGTTGCTGCCATGTGATTGGCTGATTAGATTTTGCATTAATGAAAACTAATTTTGAACATCAAGGAAACCAGAACAACTGGTAATACTAGATACTAGAGATCTAGTATTACTATTATTATTATTATTACTGTTGTTATTATTATTACAAACCTGATTCCAAAAAAGTTGGCACACTGTACAAATTGTGAATAAAAACAGAATGCAATGATGTGGAAGTTTCAAATTTCAATATTTTATTCAGAATACAACATAGATGACATATCAAATGTTTAAACTGAGAAAATGTGTCATTTTAAGGGAAAAATAAGTTGATTTTAAATTTCATGGCATCAACACATCTCAAAAAGTTGGGACAAGGCCATGTTTCCCACTGTGTGGCATCATCCTCTTCTTTTTCTAACAGTCTGCAAACGTCTGGGCACTGAGGAGACAAGTTGCTCAAGTTTAGGAATAGGAATGTTGTCCCATTCTTGTCTAATACAGGCTTCTAGTTGCTCAACTGTCTTAGGTCTTCTTTGTGGCATCTTCCTCTTTATGATGCGCCAAATGTTTTCTATGGTGAAAGATCTGGACTGCAGGCTGGCCATTTCAGTCCCCGGATCCTTCTTCTACGCAGCCATGATGTTGTAATTGATGCAGTGTGTGGTCTGGCATTGTCATGTTGGAAAATGCAAGGTCTTCCCTGAAAGAGACGACGTCTGGATGGGAGCATATGTTGTTCTAGAACTTGGATATACCTTTCAGCATTGATGGTGCCTTTCCAGATGTGTAAGCTGCCCATGCCACACGCACTCATGAACCCCATCCCATCAGAGATGCAGGCTTCTGAACTGAGCGCTGACAACAACTTGGGTTGTACTTGTCCTCTTTAGTCCGGATGACATGGCGTCCCAGTTTTCCAAACAGAACTTCAAATGTTGATTGGTCTGACCACAGAACAGTTTTCCACTTTGCCACAGTCCATTTTAAATGAGCCTTGGCCCAGAGAAAACGCCTGCGCTTCTGGATCATGTTTAGATATGGCTTCTTTTTTGACCTATAGAGTTTTAGCCGGCAGCGGCGAATGGCACGGTGGATTGTGTTCACCGACAATGTTTTCTGGAAGTATTCCTGAGCCCATGTTGTGATTTCCATTACAGTAGCATTCCTGTATGTGATGCAGTGCCGTCTAAGGGCCGAAGATCACGGGCATCCAGTATGGTTTTCCGGCCTTGACCCCTTACGCACAGAGATTGTTCCAGATTCTCTGAATCTTTGGATGATATTATGCACTGTAGATGATGAGAACTTCAAACTCTTTGCAGTTTTTCTCTGAGAAACTCTTTCTGATATTGCTCCAGTATTTTTGGTCGCAGCATTGGGGGAATTGGTGATCCTCTGCCCATCTTGACTTCTGAGAGACACTGCCACTCTGAGAGGCTCTTTTTATACCCAATCATGTTGCCAATTGACCTAATAAGTTGCAGATTGGTCCTCCAGCTGTTCCTTATATGTACATTTAACTTTTCCGGCCTCTTATTGCTCCCTGTCCCAACTTTTTGGAATGTGTAGCTCTCATGAAATCCAAAATGAGCCAATATTTGGCATGACATTTCAAAATGTCTCACTTTCAACATTTGATATGTTATCTATATACTATTGTGAATAAAATATAAGTTTATGAGATTTGTAAATTATTGCATTTTTTATTCACAATTTGCACAGCGTCCCAACTTTTTTGGAATCAGGTTTGTATTATTATTGATTTTATTTCTCTCTGTCAACACAAATATTATCATTACCAATTTTTATTATTATTTTGTATTAGTACCACTACTGTTATTATTATCATTATTACTATTATCATTATTATTAATGTTATCTATTATTCTTATTGATATTACTATTACCGTCTACACAACTTATCACCATCTTTAGTATCATTATTGTTATTATTACTGTTATTATTATTACTGATATTACTGTTGCTGTCATCACAAAATATTATTATCATTATTATTATACATGCTATTACTATACTATTTAAATACTTCTATTACTACTATTATTTGTCATTTCTGCATTTTTTTTTGCTATTACTGCTGATTTAATGTTGTTTTTGTGTTTTGTTGTTGTGTTCTGCGTTCACTCTATGTTGTAAGTTTTGCAATAAAAAACAAAAAAAACAAAGTGAGGTGTGTGTGTGTGTGTGTGCGCGCGCTTAAGGACTCTGCTCACTGATTTGCATGTTCTGAATGCAAAAAAAAAAAAAAAAAAAAAATTTGATGGGGCCATTTGAAGGGGATTAGACTGGGTTAAACCTCTTGCCACAATAACCCCCGCCCCATACAGGACTGATGCGCTTTACAGGAGCAGATAATGGCCAGCAGCCCAGAGCAAGCAACGGTCCAGAATGAGTCCTTAAGAAGCCCTTGAGATAAACATGAAGAGCAGTGTGCATCTGTTTAATGTTAATCCACCATTAATTAAGAAGACGTCCAGTCAGCTGAGGCGGGCCGAGGGGGGGATGGGTGTAAAATACCTGCTGAATTGTGCTAGCAGCAGGAGACACCATCCCACCGTCAGCAGATCAACATCTTATTAAAACTCCCTCCGAACACACACGCGTCTGCGGCTTTAAGACTCACTACAGCATATGGCTTTCTGCATATTCTTTATGATCAACGAGAACATCAAAATATATAAAACATATCATATAATGTTAGTGTTACAGCACCCATAAAGGATCGTTTCTAATGTTTTGAGCCCTGAAGGCATTTTTAGAGTTGTTTTTTCTGAGCAACATTACACAAAAGTAAAGACTCATAGCCAAGGGCGGTTCTGGGAGGGGGGAGAATCAGTGCCCCCATGTCAACAAGCTTGGCCCCCCCTCTGGCCCCTCTAAATTTGGAATCATATCGCACCAAAACATTTCTGAAACTGATTGCAATGTGCAGTTTTTGCTGTGGCGGTATGTGATGAAGAGTAATTTGTGTCATAACCAATAAGCAATGCAACGCAGAGAAGCAAAACCGCACGAGGAGGCTGCGCTGTGGCGCGCAAGTAGTGGTGTCCGTTTATGAAAGATTCGTCACTCTGTCTGCGTTCGCTCAAATAGTTGGGCTATATAATGGTTGCTACGCACTTGATTATAGATAAAATAAGCTCTCTTTATACACGTTGTGTTGTGTGTAACTTCACCCATACGCAGCTGTGATACTGTAGATTCATTTTACTGACTTCACGACTTTGAATTTCGTTAATTTAAACATACTGGTAGTTAAAATATATATTTTTTAATGGCTAATTTCTCCGAACACGTCCACATATGCAATCTTTGATCATATATTCTGAATGCAACCAAAGATAAATTATGACCAACACAATGAAGAACCGTTCATGAGCGACTATCACAGAGACGGCGTTTCACCACAGAGGTACCCGAGAAAAGATACAGGTAAAAGAAAATAGTTCATTTCCAGTGTTGCTTATACAGTATTAGATGCTTGTTTTTAAACAATAGATAAAACATTCATGACTATATGTCCACTAACAGAGAACAGATGTAGGCTACAACATTACATGTAAAATAAATTGAGCATGCATGATCATATTACAGATACAATGATTTTCCTAAGTTGATTTGTGTTAGGCTCATCTGTAAGATTATGCAGTAGATTTTTTTTGTTATCAATTTGGGGGGGTCAGGACAGGGGTTGTCCACCCTTAAAAATATCATTAAAAACCACATTGTGTATTGTAAATAATATATTGATAAATAATTGTGTTAGTAAACCAATAAAAACACAAGCAGGGCGTTTTAAGTTTAGAAACATTTAGAGTCCCCCCTCTCTTGCCTTACAGTGGTTTGGTCCACCACGCACCTCACAAGTCTGGGAGTAGTTGTGGAACTCCAGTAAGGCTGTTAAGGCTATTTTATTCACTTTAAACATCGGATGAAGTGATTCTTTTCTCTTTAATACAGACAGTGCTGAGTTATTAAGTTATTAATACTATGTGGAAGAAGCAAGATAATTTAATTACCGTGTGGTGAACCTATGATAACTCCTATTTAAACAACTATTGCTTTGTGTTGTTGGCCAGATAAAATGACAGAGAAAAGAAAAAACTGACATTAGATCATTTTTCAGTGCACCAAAACGCTACACATATCCTTACGAGTACAATTTTGGCTGTATTATTTGTGTCCCCTTCGAAAATTGCCCTTGAGATATTTTTTGTTTACTGCTCCAAAATAACTCAGCACTACTTGAGAGTAAAAAGACTCTAAGCTTTCAAATAGTTCAAGGCAGTAGTTTTGAAAAATATGATTATTAATTTTTCCGTAGCTAGGTGGTGAGCGCCGGTGGTACACTCCATTTTAGAGGCAGTACTTAGCACTCATTAAAGGAACACGCCGACTTTTTGGGACTTTATCTTATTCACCGTATACCCCAGAGTTAGATAAGTCCATACATACCATTCAGATCTCTGTGCGTGCCATAACTCTGTCTGACGCACACACCGCTAGCCTAGCTTAGCACAAAGACTGGAGGTAAATGGCTCCAGCTAGCCTACTGCTCAATAAGTGACAAAATAATGCCAACGTTTTCCTATTTACATGTTGTGATGTGTGTAGTTACATCGTGTACTAAGACTGATGGAAAATGAAAAGTTGTGATTTTCTAGACCGATATGGCTAGGAACTACACTCTCATTCCTGCGTAATGATCAAGGAACTTTACTGCCATACCATGAGTGCAGCGGCGCAATGATATCATGCAGCGCCTGAAAATAGGCTAACTTCCGTCAACATAACCAACGTGACAACCTGCTTGCACAGGGAGCGTGCTGGGGACTATTTTCAGGTGCTGTGTAATATCATTGCGCTGCTGCACTCATGGTAAGGCAGCAAAGTTCCTTGATCATTACGCAGGAATGAGAGTGTAGTTCCTAGCCATATCGGTCTAGGAAATCACAACTTTTCATTTTCATTGAGCAGTAGGCTAGCTGGAGCCATTTACCTCCAGTCTTTGTGCTAAGCTAGGCTAGTGGTGGGTTTTTGTTTTCGTCAGAGGTACAATTCAGGTTTAAAGGGACAGTTCACCCAAAAAAGAAAATTCTGTCATCATTTACTCACCCTCATGTTTGTAACCAAGCAGATCTCGGCAGCCATTGACTATCATAGTGGGGGAAAAATACTATGGTAGTCAATGGCTGCTGAGATCTGCTTGGTTACAAACATTCTTCCAAATATCCTCTTTTGTGTTCAGCAGAATAAAGAAATTTATACAGCTTTATTTTTGGGTGAACTGTCCCTTTAAGGGGTTAAAGCAAACACAGAGAAGTCAAGACCGTAGAATCACCAGTAGAAGGGTGATTCTCATGAAACCTCTCAAGGTCATATTATATCGCAAATTAAAAGGAAGAAATAAGAAATTGCATTTTTCTTCAAGAAAATTGAGCCTATTTTATGTTGTTTTTTGTTTTTTTACAATTTAAAATGTTTCATCCATGCAATAAATATATAAATAAGAAAAATAAACTTTTGAACCATTGTTGTATTTGTTGTGTTGCCTATAATTAATCATTTTATAATTGATAAACTTTATTTAGGCACAAAATAAGTACAAATTATAGTTCTTTTCATTTTGGGATGAAATGTAGTGCTCTTTTTTTCAAACTTAATTCTGAATATATATATATATAAATTAAATTGTAAGTATTTAAACCATCACTATTTGTTTTGCCGCCTATAATTTCTGCTGATTTAAATAATCATAGGAAATAATTTTTATCATTCAGTCATTTTTACTGGGGATAAATGTGTTTCATTTGTGAAGATAAAAAAAAAAAAAAAAAAATCTTAAAATAGGCTTCGTTTTCATTTTCCAGTACAGAAAAATTATTATTAAAAATTATTAAAAACATTAATATTATGAATACCAACATATTATGAATTCCTCAGATTTCATAATTAATGTTCACATGTAAGGAAGCCGTTCATAAAACTCTGCAGACTGTGATGGGCCAGGGCAATGAGATTAAATGTTTCGTCCCGTCTCTAAACACAGCACTGGACCGGAGGCCGTTTCCACAAGCACAAGATTATCAGGATACAGAAGATGAATAATTCATCAGCAGCATCTCGCTCCTTAATTACTGCCGCTGCGATCTGCCTGACTAATGGAGCAGCGCAGCTTCTCATCGACTGTGTTTATACTGCATCTCGCCTCTGGAGGTTACCACAAGTCTAGACCGTCGTGCAATTAACACATGCATTTGTAATTCAACCAACATGGGTGACCTAAATAACATTCCGACTGATCCCAAAACATTTACTATGCACAGAAATATCAACAAACTATATGAAGTGAGGGTTGTTACTGAGAAAACAGCACAGGACGTGGGTCAACAGAAGCATTACTGATCAGAGTAGCTGAAATAATGAGCTAGCTAGAGTCTGCTTTGCAGAAGTCATGAATGTGTCGTCCACCAGGGGGCGCTTGGACACTCACTAAACCCATGACAAATTAAGTTTTGGAGACATTTGGTATGCTTAAAAGTCTTACATGTATACACACATCAAAAGCCATTACGTTGCAATTCTATCCGTTTATTGGCTGATATTCACACTCACCTCAGACGTGCACGTGACTCTGCGTGGATGCGGCGCCTCCTGCTGGAGCTGGTACACTATTACAACCAAACAGGACAATGGGAATATATACATTACCCACATACAAATATATTAATTATCTAATGTATAAAGTATTTTGAAAATCATCTCTATCTAAATGCATACTTCTAAATTACACATGGCTTCTTTTTCTTGTGAGATGCGGTTGAACAGATGAAACAGGCTAATTTACTTCTCTACTAGAATGATGTTCACTTGTGAAAGAATTTTTTTTTTGCACTTTTATATATCGCTGTATTATAAAGTACACTTACAATAGGATTTCCACACAGGAGGTCTGTACTCATCATTATCTGAGAAAAATAAGAGACGTTATTCAATTAAACAAGTGCAAATGCATGCAAATGACATTTAAAAAGAAATGCTACCTTTATTAGAGGAATTAAATGTAATCTTCAAGAGCTAGAAAAACATTGCACATCTACTGTAACAAGAAGGAAACAGCAGAATTCCCCAACAGCGATGTGTTAGTGATCTGACACTGTGTGTGTGTGTAAAGCAAACTTCACTAGTACACTACACGAGCCTCACGTGTGTGTTGATGGTGTGAGGCTGCCTTCTGCTGGACAACAGTAGGATTTGCAGTTTTAATATTATTTTTGTTAAAGATCATGCATTTTTTTATTTGATGAAACCTTTTGTTTATTGCTGTTCTATTCATTTTATTTGGAAATGCAAGACTATATTTAGTGCAGTCAAATCGATCAAATAAATCACACACACACACACACACATATATATATATATATATATATATATATATATATATATATATATATATATATATATATACACATACACACACACACACACACACACACACACACATACACACAGTAAATTATAAAAACAAAATTTCAAGTAATTTATTCCTGTGATCAAAGCTGAATTTTCAGTATGATTTGATGATCAAGAAACATTTCTGATTATTATCAATGTTGGAAACGCTAGTGGACGCTCGATCATGTTTGTGTGTTACTTTACACACTGCAACAGAACTAGATTTCTTTTCTCAGGATTCTTTGATGAACAGAAAGTTAAAAGAACAGCATTTATCTGAAATAGAATCGTTTGTAACATTATAAATGTCTTTACTGTCACTTTTGATCAATTTAATGCATCCTTTATGAAGAAAAGTATTAATTTCTTTCATTAAAAACAATTCTCAGGATAATGCACCATGTCACAAAGCTCTGGAATCATTTCAAATTGGTTTCTTGAACATGACAATGAGTTCACTGTACTAAAATGCATTCAGACCTCCTCTCCCCATTCTTCACAGTCACCAGATCTCAACCGATCAATCAACGGGAGAGCATCTTTGGGATGTGGTGGACGCCGTCGGAGAACTTCTCTGTTTTTCGGATGGACAGAACAGCCGAGGCCGTGTAAATCAAAGGCCTGGATGTGTTTCATCCCACAAATCTCCATCAACTGCAAGATGCTATCCTATCAATATGGGCCAACATTTCTAAAGAATGCTTTGCCAGCACCTTGTTGAATCAATGCCATAACAAAAGTAGAATTAAGGCAGTTCTGACCAGGAGCAAACACACTGGGGGTCAAACACAGTATTAGTATGGTACAGGCAAGCCGCGCAAAGCAATAACAATAGCGTCCTTCTCAAATCAGAAACCATGTTCGGCGAGTTCAGCGCGGCGTGAGCTCCTAATAATCAATGAACAGAGTTAAACTCTTTAGGTGAGTGTATATATACATACACATATATATATATATATATATATATATATATATATATATATATATATATATATATATATATATATATATATATATAGTTAAACTCTTTCTATGCTCGCACACACACAACACTCACACACACACACAGCATAGTAGCTGCTAATATTTTTTGTATGGTGATATTGTTTACATCTATATCGATACAAGGACCCTCTTCAGTTTGCCTATCGTCCCAATAGATCGACTGAAGATGCCATCTCTCATGTCCTCCACTCCTCCCTCACTCACATCGACAGCAAAAGTGGGAACTACGTAAGAGTATCAATATTTTCAGGAAGTGAATTTCAGCTCATACTGCTCCACAGGGCTGTGTCCTGAGCCCCTGCAAAATTTTACTGTAAGCTCAGCACTTATAACGCGGGAAATAATTTTAAATATTTCTTTCAGACTGTATGCGTGACAATCACAAACAGCACATCACGTGCGCAGTGAGCTGTGTGTGGGAAGCACATTTTCGCATATTTCTGAACGTGGACCGCAAACCCTCATCTCACGCTGCTGACCATCTCCGATGGCCAAAACTCACCCATGTTTGTGTGTTAGTTATACACTGCAACAGAACTGACATTTGATTTTTATAATAGCAAAAATAATTTAGTTCAGTTACTGTGTAACAACCTGTCATAAACCTGTTTGCACATTATACTCTTTATACAGTTAAACATATTTATAAGTCTACAGTTTACTCACTGCAAAGTCTACTTATAATTCCACTTTATCCTTATTTGTTAACTTGACAGATATAGACATATATATATATATATAGAGAGAGTACTTTTTTATATCCTATTTCTATTATAATTTCTTCCTTGTGTTTTTAACTGTGAATTTGCAGTCCATGCAGCGGACCAGACATTTCACTGCGGTTGTATATTCTGTATATAACTGTGTATGTGACAAATAAAAGAATCTTGAGTGAGAGCTGACTGACAAGACTATGGTGGAAGATTTGGATTCAACGCTAAATTTAAAAATGCCTATTTAAGCGAGTTTGTCACTGTACTGTTTTCTTCTTGTTTTTCATGAAGAAAATCAATGAAGCAATTTCCGTCCCCGAATTGGTGCTAATTCTAAAGTGAAAGTAAAATGCACAAGGCAATTCATAATGGCCGTTTTTATATGTTATTGCAATACTCAGCATATCGCAATAATATCGTATCATGGCTTAAGTATCGCGATAATATAAAAATTGTGGGACCTCTGGCGATTCCCATCTCTAATATACACGCACACACACACACACATTATATAAACACAAACTTTTATGTTAGATGTGATTAAACACGATTAATCGATTTGACAGCACATTTATATTATATTGGTCAAAATGATGGAATAAATAAGATTTTTAAAAATGTTTTTGAAAGAAGAAGCCTCTTATGCTCACTAAGACTGCTTTTATTTGATACAGTGCCCTCCGTTAATATTGGTAAATATGAGCAAAGTCGGCTGTGAAAATAAATCTGCATTGTTTATCATTTTGATCTTTCATTCAAAAAAATTCACAAAATTCTAACCCTTCATTGTAGTAAAACAATTTAAAGTGGGGGGAAAATCTCAATGCAGTACATGTTTTTCCTCTAGTTCATGCTAGCCACAATTATTGCAACCTCCTCTTCCCAAAATAACAGCTCTGAGTCTAAAATGCCTGATGAGTTTGGAGATCAGAGACCATTCCTCCATACAGAATCTCTCCAGATCCTTCAGATTCTCTTCTCTTCAGTTCATCACTCATCTTCTACAGGGTTCAGGTCAGGGGACTGGGACGGCCATGGCAGAAGCTTCATTTTGTGCTCAGACACACATTTTTGTGTTGATTTTGATGTTTGTTTAGGATTTCTAGCAGAAGCCGTCAGGTTGATTTTATCATCTGTTGGCATTTGCTAGAATCCATGAGACCATGTGTCTGAACAAGATGTCCCGGACCTCCAGCTAAAAAATAGGCCCACAACATTAAAGATCCAGCGGTATATTTAACCGTGGACATGGGGGTCTTCTGATCCCTGTTTGCACCAAACTCATCTGGTGGGTTTGCTGCCAAAAAGCTCTTTTTATAGTTTCATCTGACCACAGAACCAGGTCCCGTTTGATGATCCAGTCGTGTCTGAACTGAATATGCTGGAGTTTGTGTTTGGATGAGCGAGGAGGACTTTTCTTGAAACCCTCCCAAACAACATGTGGTGATAAATACAACTAATCTCTGCGATTCTCCATCTGTGACCGTTGGAGGGTCTTCGTCCACTCAAACTCTGCATTAGGGCGATACAGACACACGTCCTCTTCCAGGCAGATTCGTAACATCTTTAGTTGACTGAACGTCTTAATTATTGCCCTGATGGAGGAAATGGGGATTTTCAGTGCTTTAGCGGTTTTCCTACAGCCACTTTCTCTTTTGTGAAGCTCAACAATCTTTCTCTGCACATCAGAACTATATTCTGTGCTTTTACTCATTGTGATGATGATTAAGGGAATTTGGCCTTTGTGTTTCCTCTCATTTATACTCCTGTGGAACAAGACGTCATATCTGGACAATTTCATGTTCCTAGTCACCCTGGTGTGTTTCTAGGGGTGCCCATAATTGTGGCCAACATGCAAACCGTGATACACAACCATTCAAATGCTTGGGGTTAAAAAGAACCCCAAAAGAATAAATAAAATCAATGCTTTTATTCAGCAAGGACACATTCAATTTACCCATTAGTAAAGACATTCATAATGTCACAAAATATTTATATTTTACATAAATTCTGTTCTTTTGAACTTTCTATTCATCAAAGAATCTTGAAAAAAAAAAATGTATCTTGGTTTCCACAAAGATATGAAGCAACACAACAGTTTTCAACACTGATAGTCTAATTTCACAATATTACAGTTTTACTGTATTTTGCAGTCTTGGTGAGCAGAAGAGACTTCTTTAAATTACAACAAATTTATTTTGCACAGGATACGACTTTGGTGGAGTTTCTTAATGAATTTGCAGTTAAGCTGACATGAAGATGTTGATGCTTCTTCCTAGAAGTGTTCATTATAAGATTAATGAATGCTAGCAGGAAAGCCCTGTCGAAAGACCCTGCAGTGAGCACTTCATGAACAATAGAGCACAGGAGAGGGAGAGGCCCGTCACATTACTACTGAAGAACCTGGCCCCGCTCCACAATACTGCGGTCCTGCTGCTCATTACAACTCACTCTCACTCTCTCCAAGGAAAGACCCTCTGACAGCTTCCTCTTCCTTTCACAGAAACATCCAAAATAGAAAAAAAGTCTCTCTATTATGTTAAATCACAAAGGGTTTTCCAAGTTTGAATACATTCAAAGCATCTGGATAAAGAGCAGTATGAGTCTCTAGTACATGTAATACAGTGATGAAGAAGAGTTTAAAGCCACGATATGTCATTTTTCAGCGCTTATTCAAAACAAAGGTGTAACTTGATGACACCTTGATTTTGTCTCAGACGAGCACTTCTGCTTCTTCCGCTCACGTGTGTGTGTGGTAACGCAGTGCTGTTTATCATATTACACACATTTGAGTGTGTTGAGAGTGATGCTATAATGCTACTGTGCGTTCACTCGATGGCGACTATGAGACACTTGTTCACACTGCAGTGAGATATTAGGCATGGTAAAACATGGCCATATTCACCAGATTTAAACAATAAGACTAACTGTGTTGAGCTGGAGAACAATGATTAGTCTCTGTCCATCAATGATCCAAACAGCTGCTCACCTGTCTAATCAAACACATCATATATTAAAGCGTCTCTGGTGTTTCCATGGTTACTATAAAATAAAAACAGAAATCGAGGGTAACGCAGGTATGATAGGTGGTCGTTGATAGGCGACACACGGTTAAAAGCGCTCATTTCTCTGGATTTAAACATTCTTGGAAACATTTGGGATAATGTAAGTACACAAGTCAACAAAATATATAACATTGTTCTAGTGGTTTACGGATATTTTAATCCAAAAAGCGCACATATTGTGCCTTTAACATCATATCTTCTTCTAACACTCGCACAATAGACCTGATAATCTGTGTGTATTATTCAGCATTACATATTAATAAAAAAAGGATGGATGCTTCCTCATGCAAAGATAAGAGCGCACATATTTCTTCTCCATGACGTCAACAAGTGTCTGAGGCCATATGCTGATATATTTGATATATAACATGTCCAAGAGCTTGTTTTGAATATAATAAAGTGTGGATTTAGACGGCTTTTTTATTCATTTGGATCGCCTTTTGTTCATTTGAAATGGTCCTGCTGTGACAAATTATTTTAATGAAATTCATAAAATCGCATAATCCAGTCAAATAATTAATATGAGCTTTAAATATTAATCAAATATTTCAAATGGAGTCAGAACATGTCAACATGTGTGTCTCCGTTCTGGTTCAATTGACCTGTTGCTATATGAAGGACGATAGATAGTGTGACTACTTCAACAAAGCAAATGCTGAAGATGAAGACGAACAAAAGAGAAGAATAACCTGACCTCCTTAAATAACAGCAGAACAATGACAGACTGCAGGATGAAGCCAAACTTATTCTGACCACATGATCTCACTGTGTGTTCTAATACTAACCCTACACTGACGGTCAGAGTGACTACTGTTACTTTCCGCTGCTGAAATGATACAATAAATCATGCTATGTGTTAGTGTTAGTATCACGCGCCCAGAGGGACTGGAGATCTCTGTCAAATATGTGTGTGCGTTTGCCTTCACACACACTACACACAGCGATCTGTTGTCATGCAAACTTACAATAAAGGCAATAAAACGTGATCGACTCACCGAACACATGGATGGCCATTGCAGTCAGATGGACAAAGGGTTGAGCAACACACAAAATCTGCCTTATATCCTCACATCCGCAGTTATTCCATAAGGAATGAGTCTGATTATATGACTGTAGTCTTCTGAAGGCGAAGGGTGTTGATGAATTGTCCAATGTAGGAACGCTGCTGCACAAGCTGTTGCCGAGCTGAACTTTGATTCCCACCGACTGAACACCGAGCACTGGAGGACGCACGTGCGGTGTGATGATGATGATGATGAGAGATGTGTGTTGCGTGTTTGCTGCAGGTCTGTAGCTCTGATTCACTCCTCACATCCCAGCACCGAAGTCGCCATCTTGTGAGACCACATGACCCGATCCACACACGCGCGCGCTCTTCCTCAGGGACTGCAGCCTCCTCATGGCGCGTTACCATGGAGACCCCCCCTCCCTGTGACGACATGATGATGCTGTGCATGTGTTCATAAGTTCATAATTGGCTGATATTGATGATTTATGCTCCTTTTGTAAAAGTGAGAAAGAGCTGTTGACACATTTGTTTTTCGAATGTAAAATTATTCAAAGTTTTTGGAGGGATTTGGCAGATTTTATCTTTAATTTAGTGATGATTAATTATTATTTTACATTAAATGATATTATTGCATGAAAACAATATGTTAACAAAGATCTTGAATACATTGTTAATTTAATTATATTGCTGGCAAAATTTCATATGCATAAACAAAAGTATGTAAATTCATCCCCACATTCAAGTGGAATTTGACCCTCTTATGTCTTCTTTGAAATTGTTAAAACAAACAACAAAAACAATAAGTATTATAATGTAATTTTCGGATCCCCTGCCACCAATTAATGCCACACATTGTTGTGCACTACTGTATGTTATGCTATGTTTGTTACGTGTTCCTTCTTCAAATAAAAATAAATAAATAATAATAATCATAATTTGGGGTCAAGGATTCATGTTCACATGACGTGTTTGAGATGGTATAGACCCATTGTCTTCAAACAGTGTGCAAAAAAAGGATAACAGCCTATTCAAAATCACTTTTGTCACAGCCTTCGTGCAATGACATGTGAAAATAGCCTATATTGTTGTGGTCTGCAAAAGTGTACTAGTTCTATGAGAATACGCAATATATACAGTAGGCCTATATAGCTACAGTAACCCTTACGACAATTAACCATGGTTTTACCATAGTAACAGTAGAGCAACCATGTTTTTTGGCGAATTGATTAGGCTACCATTTGTATAACCGCAGATTTACTACCATAGTTAAATTATGTTTAGTGTAGCAAAACCATTTGTGCATGGTTTTACTATATTTAAGGCCCTATTGTTCTTCTAAGGATTATTATTATTATTATTATTATTATTATTATTATTTTTTTCTTTCGCCTTTTTGCCCTTTTTGGGGCCCTTAACATGCTCGAAAACTCTTGAAACTTTGCACACTCGTCGGAACGCGCGGCCATCAGGGTTTGGGCTGGGTTTATTACCCGGGCGTGGCAGGGGGGCTCGACAGCGCCCCCTTGAAAAAATAAATAAAACTGTAACCCTTAAATAATAAATCAAAAACGCTTGCATGTATTAGTATGAAACTCGGTACACATATAGAGCTCATCGGGCCGAACAACTTCCGGCGCTCTAAGTTATGCGTCAGCCCGACAGGAAGTGAGCTATTATGGGTCATTTTAAAACGCATACTGTGGAATTTGAAATACTCCTCCTAGGCGATTAACCCGATCAGCACCAAACTCAGTCAGCATGAAGTCAAGGCATTGAGGATGCTACATTGCGAGCGGATTTTTGATATCTCGAACGGTTTGGCCGTGGCAGGAGACGAATTTATGGCGAGAAATGGGAAACAGGAAGTGTGTTATAACTTCTGCATACATTGACCGGTTTGGATGAAACTTCAGCTGTGTGTTCGTTGTAAGAGGCCGATCACATGGATATAACTTTTGTGAGTCAAAGTTATAGCGCCACCAACTGGCAGCAGGAAGTGTGTCACTTTCAAAAATGCTTTGAAATCACGTCTTATTTACTTCAAACTTCATCAGTATAATGTCAAAACATGGCAGATATAGACATATGAATGGATTCCTGATATTTTAAATACTGTTGCCATGGCAACGTGTCAAAGTTTAATAATGTTTTATGGTGTTTTTGAGACTCTTAGCATGCTTGAAATGACTTGAAACTCAACACACACATCAGTGATGCCTTCCAGTAGATATGGCCAAAGTCTTAGAAACGGGCGTGGTGGAGGGGCTCAGTAGCGCCACCTTTTGACAAAAGTGGGGGGGTTAGTTTTATCTACAGTCACCAAACTCTGTATATATATTGTTCTCATCAAGCCGGACATCTTTCTAATTTACAGTCATTAGCTCTGACCAACAGGAAGTCAGATATTTTGGTTTGAATTTTGATTTTTTGATAAATCAGGCTGAGTTATTATAAACTATTCGTAGGAGATGCATGGAATCGACACCAAACTCGGTCAACATGAAACAAAGACACTGAAGATGCTATAGTGCGAACGATTATAGGATATCTCAAACGCTGCTGCTATGGCGAGGGATTAAATGAAGGACAAAAAAGGGAAACAGAAAATGTCTAATTTCTTGTAAAATCATTGTTTGATTTAAATTAAATTAAGATGTATGTTTGGTAATTGAACCTGGGTGAATTTAAAATGGATGTACTATTTTTCAGATCAATATATTAATTTTATTTAATATATTTAATCTGAATCTTATTTTGTCTGCCCTCCCTTCATTGTCCAATAGATGGCACTGTTGTCTTGGTTATGAAGCCAAAAACCCTGTTTGCCTCTACCTCTGGCTCTGGCTCTGGCTCTTTGTCACTTTGTAAAGAAACACTATAGACTGAACGTAATACGCATGTGCATGACATCACAGTTTTCACAAATTCGTGTTTTTGTAGTTGATGCTGCGTTCCAGGCAGGTTTTTGAGCCCGTAAGTTACGACTTCTTTTTTTACGACAAACCACGACTCACAACTTTGTAGCGTTAAGTCACGCCAAACTGCCTGAGCGCAAGGAATTGCGGTAGCTAGATGTACAGGGCTTATGCTCATTTACAATCATTTCTAGCGCAAAGGTGCTTACTCCTTGCTTATTTGAGGGAAACTGAGGAGAAAAAAATGGCGCATAAGGCAAGAGAGGCTGTTATACCTTTTATTTTACGTTATTTGTATATTTGGAAATGTATTTGGTATTAATGTATTCTTGCACTCAACCCCAGTAAGGGCTGACATTGTTGTTTCGCGGGCTATGTGACGTCATGTGATAGTACTTCACGGGTGGGAAGTCCGGGGCAGACCCTCACGGACCGCTGCCATGCACACACATAATCAAACATAAACAAAACACAATGTAAAGTCCAGGGGGGGTATTCCAGAAAGCAGGCTATGTGACATACCTGGGTATGTTTAAGAGTAAGTTAGCGGATAACCTCAACATTCGGTTCCAAAAACGGAGGTAACTTTTAGGGTAAGTAACCATGGCAACTCACTCTCTGAACATAACCTGCTGCGGAGCAGCTCATGATCCAGGGTTAGTTTGCTTAAGAGGTATTCAGATGTGTTTTATATAATTAATAGTTATTAATATAAACAAATTTGTTTCAGTTATATAATATACAATATTATATTTATTCTAAAGAATTAGAATAAAAAATTAATTAAAAACATGTTTAAATGCAATTCAAATATATTTATTATTTATTTTATTGTCATCTCACACATGGATCTGCATTCAATTAATTAGCTTCAAACAAACAATATAATCCTTATTCTCAGTGAATAAAGATGACTTATTAAACTAAGACATTGAAAAAATTATTGCATAACCACCAAATAGGTGGCGATGTGCAACTAAGTATGTAACTCGCCATTAAACAAAAGAAGAAGAGGAAGTAGAATGGCGTGCTCTTTCTTAGCGTCTGTTTCCATGGGGACATCGATTCGTCGCTCTGTTGAGAATGTCTTGTGTGTTAACCGGGAGCATACTTTGAGTTGTCTGAACTTACTCCCGGACTCGTTTTTGGAACCAGCATACCTCGAGTAAGCAAGGTGTGGGTTAATCAACCGAGAGTTCAGGGTATATGTGATGGTAAGTTAACCTTGCTTTCTGGAATACTCCCCAGGCCTGGTCCTCCAAGCTCCTCCGTGAGACACGAGACCGGTGTGGTGCGCAGATGGCGCTCATTATCACTCACCACCCGCCTCATCCCGTTCTCACGGTCCCTCTGCCTGTTGAGTCCCGCACTCCCTGCTCCTCCCCGTCATGGCGGATGGTAGCAAGCTCCGGTCCACGGCAAATGGCGGCGACTCCTCTGTTTCCTCTAAAATGGCAGCCACCGCACCTTGACCCAGGGTTACGGCAGCGAGCTCTCCGTCCCACTGGTACAGCACGCATTCCAGCGAGCTCTGTTCCTCTGGTCTCGCGCACTGGTCTTCTCTGACTGCTGCTCTGCTGGACTCTTGAAAATACTGAAATGGAATTGATTAACTGGTCAATCAGCGCAATCGACAAGATTTTCTCACACCCGGGAGAACCCACCTGCCCGGACGGGACCTTTGGGCAAGCAAGTCCTGTGCCTTGTGATCGGAAGATTTATACATCATCCTATTCATAAGACAGCTGCAAGCAAATTCACCCAGCCGCTGCTGCCCAAACTAGGAATTGAGGAACTCACTAACGCAGCAGCGAGGGAAGAGTGGGCTCTATCGGGGTTTGAACTTTTACGGACGTAATGTCTAGGGAAACTGCATGTCCCTCCTGAGGACCAGATCTGATTGATTGATTATGATCCGGTTACGAAGATCATCAATGGATTAAAAATAATAAATTAGCAGTGACCAATCAACTGAACCTCACTTGGTCCCTATCTCTCGGTTGGGAGGTCAGCCGGGCAGCTGTCTGCTATCTATCTTCCCTGTGCACTGCCTTATCTCCCTTCAAGGACAAACCATAGAACTGAACCATCTGAAGTTATGGCTAACATTTAAAAGACTTTAATAAATAAACAAACTACCCGATTCCAACCGCTGCCTGCTATCTCCTCTCCCACTCCTACAAAAATCCCATCACGTGACCACGTGTACTGTGTGCTCACACAATCTCAGACTCACTCACTCTTTCCATACACAACCTACCGATCCACCCCCTCCAACCGTCTGCCTGTTTATCTATCTCCTCTCCCACTCCATACAAAAAATCCCATCACGTGACCACGTGTACTGTTCATGTTTATGTTTATGTTTATGTTTTGTTGTGTTTGCTATGTAACTTGCTAAAAGCATTCTTGTATTTCTAAATAGGGCGGCGCCTAAATAATCGGGCTGCGGCCGGAGGCTTGCTCCAAACTTCATTTGTTATACTGTACTTGTACCACGCGAATAAACATAAACAAAACACAATGTAAAAGTCCTCAGGCCTGGTCCTCTCTCCGGGTTTCGCACCCCTGTAGCAGTGTTCAATGTGAGATGAGGAAGAAGACAGGGGCTCGAACATTTGAGACTTTAATAAATAAATAAACTACCGGTGCGGCAGCCCCTCATGGACGACTGCCACGCATAAACAAAACATAAAAGTCCAGGCCTGGTCCTCTCTCGTCCCACCGTGAGACACGAGACCGGTGCGGCGCGCAGGTGGCGGCGCTCATCACTCACCACCGGCCTCACCCCGTTCTCACGGTCTCTCACGGTCCTGCTCGCCACAGCGGTGTTGTGTAAATGGCTCCTAATTTTGTTTCCATTCCGATTCATTTGGGAATATTAAATTATTTCTCAGCTAATGCTGCAATTACAGCCCTACAGACAGAGATGGGCACAAGCACATGAAAATGTTTTTAAAATAAAAATACAAAATACTTCAGTTTAAATACTAAATAGAAATAAAACACAAAATATTGTGTTGGAAAGATTTATAAAAATACAGTATTTTGTATCTTGAAAATACACAATAAGATCTGCCATTCAATGAAGTATCACTATAGGCTGAGTGCAAAGGACTGCATTTGTTTTTATTTCACCCACCTCTTTCCTTCTCCTGCCCAATGGGAAATTACAAATAAGCTGCGGCTGACTCATTTCCTCACGCACCGCTGATTTGCATTGTATTGACTAGCAAGAGGTATCCTAGCTACCTTAATATATTAATGAAAAAATAAAGAACTGATAAAGGAAATTATCATATTTTTGGCAACAAGTGGAATCAACCATCACATCCTCACCTTACAGAAATTTTGGAATTGACTCTATTTCATGTTAAATCAATTCCAATCTAATATTTAGATCAGCAGTCCTGGCCAGGCTGTAGCCATAGCGTCACTGAAATTTGAACAAACAATGAAAGATGAAATGTGAAAATGATTCATTGTGGCGGCTCAGTGGGTAGCAGTTTTAGTCCCGGATACATGGAGACCTTTTTTTGTGTGGAGTTTGCATGTTTAACCCATGTTAATGTGGGTTTCTTCTGGGTGCTCATGAACTGGAGACACTAAATTAGCCGATGGATATATATATGTGTGTGTGTGTGTGTGTGTGTGTGTGTGTGTGTGTGTGTGTGTGTGTGTGTGTGTGTGTGTGTGTGTGTGTGTGTGTGTGTGTGAGAGAGAGAGCCCTGTGATGGACTGGCCTCAAGTCCAAGGTTCCCTACCTTCGATGCTGGGACAGGCTGAAGCTTCCCTGCAATCCTACATAAGACAAGCGGTTTGGAAAAAGGATGGATGATTAATTGCTCATGAAGTCATAATTTCATTCCATTATGCTTAATTTAGTACAAAGTACAAAAAGGTGAACAAATGATGCCTGGATTGCCCTTTTTTCCTGATAGTGAATTTGTTAAAAATATTAGCACTGCTGTTGAACTGATTGAGGCTCTTCTGAAGACTCGATGTCCTGGGGTGGAATAGAGTGGAAAAGAGAATAGAGGCTTGTACCTTGCATTGGTTTAAAGCAAAACAAACTCTCCAATGTGTTTCCCAGATGGTCGTGTCGCCCTGAACTGACAGAAGTTTAAGTACGTACACACGTTAACAGGAAGTTCAGACAAAAGCCACCCAGTGGTTATGCTCAGAGGACTTGAGCCCCTGACACTACATTCATTGTTCGGCTCTCATTTCCTGCCGTTGAATAAAAGTAAATATCCTAAAGAGTCATTTGAATACAACAAGACGAAAAAAAAAAAAAGAGGTGGAAGGTGTGTCGTCTAGGCTGAAGTAATGGTTATTTTAGATCAAAGATTCAATGGATCTTCATTTGGCAATTGCTTTTATGTTAAGAACCCTTGTGATGGTGCTAGACTTCACTTGTTGTTACATAATTATGTAATTAACAAAAGTATGAAAAGTTAGAATCCACATCCTAAAGGTTGAGAAAATACATATTACTGCCATTACAATACACAATACAATTTCCACAGGTGTGTTGCTGTCCTTAAATTATTTAAAGTTTAAAATGAGTCTAAAAGCAATAATGTGGTAAATATAAAGGTTTGACATGTATAACAATGACTGGGGTGATGGCAGTCTCAAACTGTAGATGCGCTCATCCAGAAACACTGAAAGGTCAGTACATCCACACTCTGTTTAGTCAGGCTAAAGCTGAGAAAACCGTATGATGAGCGAGCAACAGTTAAGACATTAAGTGAGGTGCGAGATTAGCTGCTCTGAGACTGTTGATAAAAGCATCACTCCTGACTAAGAATGTCCGATTTGGCAAACAATCACTCTTTTGAATTGGTTTCTTTAAATAATTCAGTTCAAAAATCACGTTGCAGCAATTATGGCGTAGTTAACCATATATAAACGACACTATAATCAACAAATTCTATATAACGTCTCAGGTTATATACACGACACCCCTCCAAATCACTGAATTCAGGTGTTCCAATCACTTCAAGGCCACAGGTGTATAAATCAAGCACTAGGCATGCAGACGCTTCTGCAAACATTTGTGAAAGAATGGGTCGCTCTCAGGAGCTCAGTGAACTCAAGCGTGGTACCGTGATAGGTTGACACCTGTGCAATAAGTCCATTCATGAAATTTCCTCATTACTAAATATTCCACAGTCAACTGTTAGTGGTATTATAACAAAGTGGAAACAATGGGAACAACAGCAACTCAGCCATGAAGTGGTAGGCCACGTAAAATCACAGAGCAGGGTCAGCGTATGCTGAGGGTCACAGTGCGCAGAAGTCGCCAACTTTCTGCAGAGTCAATAGCTACAGACCTCCAAACTTCATTCAGATTAGCTCAAGAACAGTGCGTAGAGATCTTCATGGAATGGGTTTCCATGGCCGAGCAGCTCATCCAAGCCTTACATCACCAAGTGCAATGCAAAGCGTGGGATGCAGTGGTGTAAAGCACGCCGCCACTGGACTCTAGAGCAGTGGAGACGTGTTCTCTGGAGTGACCAATCACGCTTCTCTGTCTGGGGATCCGATGGATGAGTCTGGGTTTGGCAGTTGCCAAGAGAACGGTACTTGCCTGACTGCATTGTGCCAAGTGTAAAGTTTGGTGGAGGGGGGATTATGGTGTGGGGTTGTTTTTCAGGGGTTGGGCTTGACCCCTTAGTTCCAGTGAAAGGAACTCTTAATGCTTCAGCATACCAAGACATTTTGGACAATTTCATGCTCCCAACTTTGTGGGAACAGTTTGGGGATTGCCCCTTCCTGTTCCAACATGACTGCGCACCAGTGCACAAAGTGTCGGTCCATAAAGACATGGATGAGCGAGTTTGGTGTGGAGGAACTTGACTGGCTTCAAAGAAGTCCTGACCTCAACCCGATAGAACTCCTTTGGGATGAATTAGAGCGGAGACTATGAGCCAGGCCTTCTGCCAGTCCAACATCAGTGCGTGACCTCACAAATGTGCTTCTAGAAGAATGGCCAAAAATTCCTAAACCTTGTGGAAAGCCTTCCCAGAAGAGTTGAAGCTGTTATAGCTGCAAAGGGTGGGCCAACTCCATATTAAACCTAAATGTTAAAATACATGTGGATGTAAACTTTTTGCAATATAGTGCATGTAACTATTCATTCATTCATTCATTCATTCAATATAGTGCATGTAACTCAGTTCCCTGAGAGGGGAAAGAGATGCTGCGTCATGATGTTGATGTTATGGGAACGTTCCTGTGTGAGCTGGTGTCTGAAGGATGTGTGAGAACACACCAATTCTATTGGCCAACAGGTCAGGTGACATAGCATCAGAACATAAATAGATGCACGTCACCAGATTCTAATTTCCTGAAGGAAGACATTTTGAAGCATTTTGTGATGTATGGCAAAGCGACACAGCGTCTCGTTTCCCTCACAGTGAACCGTGTTACATACGTAACCTGAGACATTCCCTTTCAAGTGGAACTCATCTGCGTCATGACGTAGACTCTATGGGAACGTTAATACTCACATCGCCAAACTGAAAAAAAAAAAGCCAGACCAACAAGTTTGAAGGTGAAATATGTACAAGCACAAACCCTTTGGTCTAATGGATTAACCCAAATGAATCAAAGCCTTGGGACAAACCAATTCAATAATAAACACCCATAAATGTGTGTGGAAAGGGTCAGCCTGCCGCAACACACACATATAGAAGGCGTATTAATCAGGTGGAGTGGTCCTACCCAAGGACGAAGCATACTGCATGTCCCACAGGTAAACTGAATTGTAAAGACTGAAAGGGCACAATCTTAGAATACTTCTCCAAGAATGTAGTCCAAAGCATACTGAAAAACTCAAAGGGCTAAAAAGGATCTTAATTTGATTATAAAAACATATCTTCTTTCACAGAGAATACCTGAATCTCAAAGACTGGATAAAATTATATTTGGAACTAGAAGTATGCACAGACCTTATAAGGTTTCTGAATAATCTTTCTATGTACGTTCATTGTCCAAACTATAAAAGCTATGAATGTGCAAGAAAAGGACCAGCCTGCCACAGCACAACATCTCATAAGGGCGCACCTTGTAGCTAACGCCTAAAAAGAAACCATATTCCCAGTATGCTATACTTGATGCCTAGAGGCGAAGCATGCTCATAAGCAAAGTGAGAAATGACCGACCAAAATGTTTCTTTTTTAATTTATGAACCTGGCCAGAACAAAAGGATTAGCCCAGAAGGACCTGAGATCCTGGGGTTGAATCCATATCCAAACTATAAAACCTACTGAATGTGTGCGGAGAGCACCAGCCTTCCGCATCACAAACATCTTGTATTGGCGCACCCTTAGCTAGCACCTTCTAGTGGAGTGGGCTCTGATGCTTAGAGGTGTAGCCATTCTACACGCCTCATAGGTGAAAGGAATTTCATCAACAATCCAATGGGATAGAAGCTGCTTGGAGATAGGGGGAACCTCCAAAGCCACAGCCTCCAAAGCAGACCAGTAATTTATCGGATTCACACCAAAAGCGGTTAACAAACATTCTCAATACCCTGACACCTCAGAGGCCAGACCAACAGCTTCCACATCTCGGGCCTGGGGTGAAATATCTTCAGAATCTCCAGGGAGAGTCTTCCAGGAGAGATATCAGGTCTGAGAACCACACTTGGGCCGGGCCAGAACCGATCAACTAGCAATACTCTGTCCTACTGAACTTTGGCTAGAACTCCCAGGAGCAGAGCGATCAGGGGGAAAGTGTACAGATGTAGAGATGCAAGGGTGAACAAGACAGGACAGTTGGTCAACTCTTTGGAGGCAAACAGGTCCACTTCCACTTTGAATGCCCTGGAATGCAGATGGT
Source organism: Paracanthobrama guichenoti (assembly GCA_018749465.1). Taxonomy (NCBI): domain Eukaryota; kingdom Metazoa; phylum Chordata; class Actinopteri; order Cypriniformes; family Gobionidae; genus Paracanthobrama; species Paracanthobrama guichenoti. The sequence goes on from CM031951.1 coordinate 10,366,284, forward strand.
CTTCAGGGAGAGCAGTCTGCCTTGAGCCCAGAGCAGGATCTGCTGCACCAATCTGAACAGGAGTGTAAATGCAATCAACCCAGGTAAATTATGTAAGAGACTACTGACATATTGTCTATCCGTACCAAAATGTGGGAGCCCATCAGCTCTAGGAGGAAGTACCTGAGAGCCAGAAATACTGATCAGCCTTCATCTCCAGGACAATTTTGTTAAGGATATGTCAGCCTTCCCAGACTCCCTGGGCTGGGCGACCATACAGAATGTATCCCATCCTGTGAGGGAGGCATCTGTAGTCACTGTCTTGCAATGACAACATGACTCCACTGTGAAACCCAAGGTGAGGAACCAGGGTGTCCTCCACATTGAAAGGAAACAAAGCATTCATGTTACCCTTATTTTCTTCAGCTTCAGCTTTTTAGCCACAACTGAATCGGTATCATGTATAGCAGCCCCAAAGTTTTTGCACTGGCGGCAGCTGCCATAAGACCCAACAGTCTTTGGTATTGTTGGACAGCTTGGTTTCCTTCATGGTGGTCAGAATGTACTCAGTTCTACCAGGAGACAGTTGGGCCTGCAAGAAAACTGAATCCCAGACCAACCCAAGAAATCTCTGCCTATGCAAGAGATCACTAATTTTGCTATGCAGTCTCATCCCGAATTCTCAAAATGACCAAGAACAACAACTTGATGCTGAACTGCTAACTCCTTTGACTGGGCCAATATGAGCCAGTCATCAATATAATTGAGTACATGGAGGCTTTAGAGTCTTAATGGAGCCAGCGTAACATCCTGCACTGCTTGAAAGTTTGGAGATAGAATGGATCGAAAGCGATCCTGAGATACTTGCTGCTCTGTGGCAGAATTTCGTTATGAAAGTATGCGTCCATCAGATCTATCATGACAAACCAATCCTCGAATTAGCATCTTGAACTTGTAAGTCCGCAGAGTGTGGTTCAAAGCCCACAAGTCTAAAATCAGATGCCCGGAAACATGTTCTATAGCCTCTTTGGATAAAAGAGAGTGTAAATCCTGTCTCAATCATCAGCAACAATTTAAAAGTAGCTAAAATCCACGGGAAACGGGAAAACCGTTGACTTGGCAACCTTGGTCATCATGTTCTTCTTTGTGTCATTTACGTCACGCACACAAGTTCACTCCCTAGCATCCTGGTGGGCCCTTACACCTGGCATACTCCGCTCTTACCGTGGCCCTGTCCCAAATGGAACCTAAGCCCAAACGATCTACCTCTGAGTCCACACATCCGTGATGTAATGCTGCTTTGACTGTGGCCCTGTCCCAGATGGCACACTAAATATGCACTTAGATTCTTGTGGATTTACAATGGCCAGAGCATGTGCGTGATTGTGAAGTCCATGAGACCATGGGGTGTCCAATTGGTCATTTTAGAGTTCAGAAGGGACACCCCTTCAGAAGTGTGCATTGAGGGCACATAATGGCTGCAAAGGGGTGCACGCAAACTCCATTCTGAAACCTAAAATGACAAATGGGACAAAGGGCTGCCAATCCTGCTCCTGGAGAAATACCTCCAAAGTATTTCAGTCATTCATTTATTCATTCATTTTAAGTATCAGTCCAAATCCGATTGAAATCCGATTTAGCAAGCTCTGATCGGATTTTGCATGGTTTATGTGACTTTCTCACGCCATGTAAAGCGTAAACATCAGACGCTGTTATCAAGGTTGTAAACAAGGTTGTGTGGTAGCCAAGCAAATACGCAAATACGGAATGTGAAGCAAATACGGAAGTGACTTAAACTGCAATTCATCGACTGGCCGTCAGGGACAGCCTCCAGAAGGGAGCAGAATCTCACTGAGCCCCATGTTAAAATGCCTTTACAGCAGAAAAAAAACATGTTTACAGCCTGGTACAAATTATGGTTTTGGTCTATATAGCTAATTTTGCCCTTCATGACAACAGTGAGGGGGTGAATTTATTTTTATAATGCATTCGTATGCATTATATAAAGCCTTAAAGTTCTGCATAATTAAGGGCGTGGCCACTTTGAGTGACAGGTGGATAGCCGTTTGTCTGCTGTCTGTTAGTCATCGTGTCACCTCAGCTCCGCCCACATCCCGCCTCTTTGCCCATTGTCAGTTATCCGAGAGTGATACACGATGACGCGTTGCTAAAATGGCAACGGCCAGCTCGACCCTACTTTATGCTTCAGAACTGCTCTTCAGAATCCTATGGGTGACGTCACGGACACTACATCCATATTTTTTTACAGTCTATAGTTGTAGCAAAGTGTCGGTCGAGCAGAAAATGACAATATAACAGGGATATGTTTTAAAACCGGCGGAAATGACAGCACGGAATAAAGCTGCTCATACCAGCCTCCTACAGTTCAGCCGCTGCTTCAGAAGATGCAGTAGTCCAGCATGCAATGGCTGCACAATGTCATGTTGTAAATAAGACTGTATTGCAAACCCCTTCTATGTTGCGGTTGTCCTTGCTGTTTTTAGCTTATGCCTACCAACGCAATGTCATTGCCGTAGAAACCAATGTAGATATTCCGGAAAACGCAAGAACTGCATGGACACACAAATCAGAGCTGAACTGTTGCAATACACAGTGTGGACGTCAATAATTTTAGATCAGATTCCAATCGGATACACAAATAATCAGATTTGGACTGACAGTGACTACATTTACATGGACAGCAGTAATCTAATTATTGACCTTATTCTGAATAAGACAATATTCTGATTAAGGTGTTTACATGAGTTGCTTGTAGAATATTCCGTTCATGTTCCCGTTTTGCATGTTATAGAACATAGATTGATTAATGGCACACGTCATCACGTCCCCATGCCACGCAGTCCGACGTTCCCTCCAGAATTTCACTTATCAACATACAGTTCGTCTTCGTTATGGTACCAAAAACAGTTTTTTAGATTTTACGAAAGCTTCGAGGGCAGTTAATTATTTGTCATGTTATATGTGCAAATAGATGGTGGATACAGTTTCTTCAGCAGCGGGCCTCCACTGCCACCGCGACAAACTCTGAGGTACTGGATGACCATACAAAGTAAGGACTGGTGGGAGAGAAGCCAAGCCATGCTCTCTTGTTTGCCATCAAATGGTTGACCATATCCATGTGCGTATGTGTGTCGCAAAATGCAGCGAAAACTCCTACATGACGTTAATAGTGTGATTAAGGTGTGTACATGTCTATAATGCACTTTGATAGTGAGACTAAAATAGGAATACTCCACGTCTTAATTCGATTTGTGTTTACTTCGAGTTGATATGCCGAAAATCACTCGCTGCTCTTGACTGAATAACTTCTGTAGCTTTAATAAGAATTAATATACATTTAATTTATAATTTATGCAGTGAAGACTGTGAAGTGTTTGATAACTCATTCATATTCAATGTCTGTATGGACCTACCTAAAAATCTTAAAGCATTGTTTATAAGTTGCATGAGTCAAAAACAAAGAAAATTTTGAGCATTTTAACAGGGCAAGTAAAAATCTGAATTGGTCGGAATAATTGAGCCCAGATATATTGAAGGGAATAGGTTGGTATTTTTTACAATGGGTTTATATGAAGATTGCTTCAAGTTCACTTAAATTAAAAGTTTTTATATTTTGAAAGGACAGGCAGATCTCCAGGAGCAGGGTTGGGCACGCCTGCCATACAGTCTTACGGGCGTAATGGTCACGAGCATGCAGAGGCCACCAGACCGTAAGTGCACATGAAGTTTGCCATTTGGGACAGGGCCCATAACAGCTCCTCTGCAGTGAATAAGTCATTTTCTTTGCCATTTTACAAATGTTGTACTCTTTGGGTAATGTGTAGACTTTAAATATGCTAAATTTAAATGCATATCTTTCCAGCATTGTAGTTAATGTAGGTTTGTTCCATTAGTAAGGAAACCTTTGTTTTTACACCTGTTATTTAGCAGTTAATGTGGCAGCCATGCAGTTTAGGAATGGTCATGATTACAGGGATTCAGGTATTCCCCTTTTCTTTCCAAACATGTATCCTGAAACGAACACAAGCAATTTGCCCTCAAATCAAATCAAATGCCCACAAATCATCAGATACTTCAGCATACCTGATTGTTAATGTTTTGGCAAAGCGCAAGCTGTGAAAATATGTTGAGACTGAATATGTTGAGTTGAATTTTCCAGGGTTTTCCACAAGATGGCAGAGTTTACAAAGCAAAATATCATACATGATATGATATTAAAACCTCATCAAACAACTAGAAACAAGACGACGAAAAAAACATTGTTTCATTCAATGACAAAAATCTCCACAATGACTGGCTTTAAATAGCTTTAAAGAGCTATTAAAAGATTTATTACAACATTTTATTAATTTATTATAATTTATACATAACTTTCACAGGTTACAAGTTGACCGCCAACACAATAATTATCACATCCTTTTCCAAAGTGGACCCATTAAATAAGAACAAACCCCCCCATTGTAAAGCTGCCATTTCCTGGCTGAAGATCTAAGAGTAATGTTCGACTGCAACAACCCAACAGAGACATGGTTGACACACTGGTCTAATTCTCTCAGAGAATTCAGTCATGCATGTAAGCACGTAACAACTGTCATACAAATGTACCTTTTAAACAAAAATCAAGTTACTTAAAGCAGAACAAAATGCTCGTAGAACTACACAGTAGTAAGCCAATAGATTTTAAAGAGAGAAGAGGACGCAAAGTGATAATAATGAAAGACTTCATCTATTCCTTACTTAGTAATTGTCACTAAGCATAACTTAAGTTAATAGTTAAAGACTAGAGAGTTTTATATCTGTCATCGTTTCTTTTGAAGAGCAGCTCCAGTTCCTTTTCAGCCGTCGAGTTTTATTCTAAAGACTTAGTTTAAGAATTGCTTAAAACATTTACACAGGTTGGAAAATAAAGCCTTAGTTAACGGGTTTGTTCAGATGAATTTTAAAATGTTTTCTGTTGTTGTTGTCATGATCCCAAGACAAACATGGTACCAGTAGAGACCACATACAATGATTTCATGGTAATGGCATATACAATGCTTCCTTAATTACACTGTAATCAGAAAGACAACTAAAGTGAACAAACTAATGACTTTTCATTAGAGTCAGACGCCACAAATACAAAGTCAGCCACTTTGTAAACAAGCAGAAAAGATCACTTATAAAAAAGCATTAAGCTTCTTATCAAAATAAGTCCATGGAAAGCTTTCAGCGAAGTCTACGTCACAATTTTTACCTAAAATGTTACATTTTAACTGCAAAAGAAACTTTCAATTAGAAATCAATAACCTGCAACAATAAATGATGGCACATATAAATTAAGCATTAGAAAAGTTTGCATTGTGAATAATGCTCTCCTACAATCACTGCCCAAGTCAGAAAATCTTCCCAATGACTTCCTGTAACATGCCAAAGACATCTGAAACTTTCACACAACAACACGACACTATTTCTAGAAGACGGACAATCGTTTAAGATTTGTTTTAAAGCTACAGCCAAGATCTGCTGGAACTGCTCGTGTCAAGCACTTAACTTAAAATGATGAGTGTTAAAAAAAACCTTCACTCTCTTCATGTGCAAAATATAATAGTGCTTTTCCACTGCATGGTAATGCTTGGTACGGCACGGCTTAGCTCGCTTTGCTTTTCCATTGCGTGGTACGACTTGGTTCGGCACGGCTCGGTTTGGTTTTCCACTGCAGTTAGCACTGTTTGAAAGTGGGTGGGATTATAGAATGATGGCTGGAATTGTGCTGCCTCTACTTCTCGGCATGTTTGAACTACTTCTCACATGTGATGGCGCACAACGGTAACTAATCTTGTATTTAGCAATGTGTTTAGGGTCTCAATCGCTATATCACGGTCACAAAAGCATATAATGGTAGTGGCCGTAGTGATGATTCTTTCTGAATTTCAATCGGTGATCTGCAATATTTACACGTCACGAGGTTTAAGCGAACCGTACCGAACCGCACCACGCAGTGGAAAAGCACCAAAAAGTGAGCCGTACCGAACTGCACCATGCAGTGGAAACCAAGCCTGCTGCACTCATGATGAACGCTGAAGCTCGATCGCCCCCTGGTGGCTGGTCCCAGTATAGCTCATAACCCCCAACCCTCCATCTATTCTAATGGACGCGACACAAACTAGACAAATTACACTTCATATAATCTTTTCCAATGGTTTTTGTCATTGTAGGCAGTTTTAAATCACACTGACTTCATTTCAAGTGTTCGTTTTTTAAATAAGTCTGGTTTTAGTTATTTGATGCTGTAAAAACGGGGGGTGTGACGTCATGATTGACAGCTGAGATTTACGGCTTCTCTGAGTGAAGTTGTCACTGAGGCACCAGCTGACTTTTTTCAGGATTTTCGGGAGGAGATTGGAGCTTTAGCTTTCATTTTTATATTTCCATAACTGTTTATTTCACACCGACATAATGAATGGTTCTGCATCTGCGAGAGTGTGGGCAGTTTTTTTTTTTTATATCGCGGCGTTACTTCCTGCTCTCTACTGCATATATTCGGACCTCCGGCGGCTTCACTTTTCTTCAGCGGAAGAGAAGGTCGTGTTGTCCATATTTTTTACGGTCTATGGTGGAAACGTGCCAAAGCAAGCTGTACCGAGCAGTACCGAACTGTACCATACAGTGGAAAAGTGCCATAAAAGTCAAAGAAATTAAAGTGGCAGATTCTTTACACATCTGATGCTTCAGCAAGTCTATGAATCTGGACACATCTGGGCTGTCGTGAATCATTCCATCTTGATCCTTCCAACACACTCAATAAATACACCACAAATGAAAAAGCATAAAACAATCTGTACAATTTCTGCATAACCTCCCAAGGGCTTTCCCAACTACTTTACTCACTCTTTGTAAAAATGCGCTGGATTGAAAAGAGCTCAAATAGAAACCGAAGGGAGACTGGAATGTTCCAGGGAACATTTCGTATCCCCCTCATTTCATCATGGCTGCCAGGAATCAAAGTGACCAATGAGAGGCCTGATCAGCTTCCTGAAGACTGGGCGTGAGAGGAAGACGCCCCGCCCTCTTCCTCTTCTGTGCTGTGGTCTGCTGTGGGCCCCAGAGCGGGGCCGGATGCGAGTGCCGCTGTGGTGGCTGTGGATGAGCTGACGCCGTTGGATGTGCTGATGGAGCTGTGCTGGATGGCCTCGTTCTGAGGGCTGCTGGGAACAGACATCTCCCCACAGCTGTCCTCCTTATCCAGCTCTGAAACACAAAGCCACAGAAGACATCAGAGACTGAGACGCTAACAGCAACACAGACATCAGCAGCTTCCACACACACACACACTGAAAATATTGTCTGTTAAATAGTGTTGGATAATTATGTGTGTCATTGGGGGGGATCATACTAATAATAATGCTGTGTGTATACCATGCACAGTATGTAAATGTTCTGTGTTTCACAGAATATCCGGATGACCAAATACATTTGCCAAAATGTGCAGTACACAACCAGAGCACACCGTGTGGGACATTGTGTCCCACAATGCAAAGTGCTTGACTTGACCTTCCAAGTATGATGAATGAACCAGAAGTGATAAAGAAAATTATAAAAAATAAAAATATACAGTAAAACAGTAACATTGCTGTTTTCTATTTGAATGTATAAAAAAAAAAAAAAAAAAAAAAACTTGAATTAACAGTGTTGGGGAAAGTTTCTATTAAAAGTAATGTGTTACAATATTACGTTGCTCCCAAAAAAAAATAACTAATTGCATTACTTAGTTAATTTGTACAGAGAGTAATGTGTTATGCTACTTTTACATTACTTTTTTCTCATCTGGGCTGGGCTGGGCTGGGCTTGGTTGTTTGTTTTTTAATAACCAAAAAAAGTTTTATTTTTGGCAAATAAATGGACGAGGTATTTATACTTGAGCACTCGCCATTGTAATTTTCTTTGAAACAACAGAGGGCGACTCTGAGTAATTGTTTTCAAAAAAACACCAGGAAACAGCGGTGAGTAGTAGTAAGCTAGCCTACACACGTGACAATGTTTACTTTACCAAAACCACACTACAACAGAATAAAACCTTGAGATTATTACTTGTGACATTAGAACAAAATATGGATAGGAGAACATAAATAAACTAACTTAACGATTTCTTAAATATTTTCTTTAAACATTTTCATTTAGTTTCGTGAAAATTTTTATTAAACATGGATCTTTATTTTCATTAAAAGGGCTTATTTCTGCTTTTGTAGGCTCATTTTGTAAACATAAGCAACTAATTCAGACACGCAAACTGGGTGCCATTGTGATGAGATGTCATGCTCAGCTAGATTCGCCTCAAACTCATGCATCTTTGAAGGTGCAAAGTTACAAAATTCACTGTGCACACCGTCAAGTGAAGTGGGGTCTCGCGCTCTCAACACGCACTACTGCACACCCGCCGTGATGACGTCATTTTTGACGCGCGCACCTGCGGACGTGTTGAGTATGGCCCTGTCCCAAATGGCACACTTCATGTGCACTTTCGGTCTCAAGTTTCAAGTTCAAGTTTCAAGTTTATTTGTCATTACACATGTACAAGTACAGTACAACAAAATGAAGTTTGGAGCAAGCCTCCGGACCGCAGCCTTTTCAGGCGCCGCCGCAAGCTCTCCAGAAATACAAGAATGCAGTTGGCAAGCATTACATAGCAAACACAACAAAACATAACATAACACAGTACACGTGGTCACGTGATGGGATTTTTTGTATGGAGTGGGAGAGGAGATAGATAAGGACAGGACAGGCAGACGGATGGAGGGGGGCTGGGATCGGGATCGGTTGTGTATGGTGCGAGTGAGTCTGAGATTGTGTTGTGTGAGAATGTTAGCCATAACTTCAGATGTTTTCGAGTTCAGTTCTATGGTTTGTCCTTGAAGGGAGATAAGGCAGTGCACAGGGAAAGATAGCAGAGAAAATCCTATCGATCGCGCTGATTGACCAGTTAATCATTTCCATTTCAGTATTTTCAGGAGTCCAGCAAGCAGCGGGTCACTACAATTGCCACTGCGTGCGTGTGTCCACAAGACCATAGGGTGTGCCATTCGTCATTTAAGCTTAAAGGGTGCTCGTGAGCGCCCCCTTTGCAGCTGCTATGCACCCTCGATTCGCACTTCAGCTGAGCCCGCAAGACTGTGAGCTATGCAAAGGACTTCTACCCGGCAGTCAAAGTGGCATTGCGTCGTGAAAGTGCGGACTCAGAGGAAGACTGTGAGGGTTTAGGGTGCCATTTGGGACAGGGGCTATAAACCAAGCTTCAGGCTGAAGGAAATGTAAACTGACACCTGTACAGTAAAGGGCGCCGCTCAAACAAACCATTCTGGATCACAGAAGAGTAGTTTTTGATTATTCCTATGGTTGAATTGGATCATCACAGGTCATCAGCAAAGACAACGGTTAATAAAGTGAGATTAAATACATAAAGTATATTTGTGTAATGTAATTATTGCAGGTTTGCTTAATATTCTGAGTTTGCATTTCACTGTTTTTTGTCATTTTGAGAAAATCTGTTTTGTACAGGTGAGATGAGTAAATGCTCTCGTTGAGTCTCGATCTACATTAATCATCATGTTCACACACAGACACACAACACCTCTGCACTTACTCTCAACATGAGGACAGGAGAGACGTCAGTCAATACATGGGGAAACAAACTAACTTGAGTTACTTATTTGAAAAAGTAACTTAAAAGTAATGCGTTACTTCACTACTTACTTGAAAAAGTAATCTGATTACGTAACTTGCGTTACTTGTAATGCAATTCTCCAACACTGGTAATTAATCAGTCAAATTTTCAGCATCATTACTCCAGTCTTCAGTGTCACATGATCCTTCAGAAATCATTCTAATATGATGAGCTGTTGCTCAAGAAACATTTGTTATTATGAAAACAGTTGTGCTGCTTCAGATTTGTGTGGAAAATGTAATACATTTTTACAGGATTCTTTGAAATAGAAAGTTCAAAAGTACATTTAGAAATCTTTTGTCTTTACTATCACTTTTGATCAGTTTAATGTGTCCTTTACATAGTGGATAGTTCCTGCTGATTAATGACGTGAAAACAACTGACTCTCAGATTAAAAACATCAGTGTGAAATCAGTCTCACTACCATCTGTGTGCAAACACATGATTCACATCAGGGCTTCAACATACCGCTCAACACCAGAGTTGCAGAAAGCGTCACAAAAGGGCAATTTGGTAGCAATAAAACGGCAAGTGTGCATAATAAATGTATGACATGGCATACATCGTGTTTTTTTTCTGCCTTCAACACTGTGTTATAGGCTATACAACTGACTGTATTTAAACTACCTTGTAACCAGTCAGTTCAATGTGTGGGCGGGCCTTAGCACATCATTAACTATGACTGCTCTGAAGCCGGGGAGTCTCAAGAGAAGTCGGTTATCTCGCAATATAGCAAGTGAATTCTGTATATGATGTATATTTTAGTTATGATGAACTATATGCCTTTCTCCACTGACATTCTGAGTTGTTCAAAGTGTTTCTAAGGATACACTGACTGATCCTGAAGGCAGAATGAGATGGCGAATGGGAACATGCTTTGTGTAACATTAGCAACACATTATTAGCTGTTTGATAACATAGTCAAGCCAAAAGTCTGACGTTGTAGGGAGCGATCCATAAAGCGCATTACCATTCTGATACATCAACTTGTACATGAGCCTGTATAATTTACTCTTCCTCTCCTGAACCAGTTTCTGGTTCAAACAAATATGGCTGAATTAAACCAGTATTTTCACTTGCCATTGTGGAGCGTTTACTACAGTAAAGTTGAGCGAGTGGATTCAGGTAGTCCAAGCTCATGTGAGTGAGGGAGGCGGGGCTAATTTGCATATTCATAGTTCCGCGTATACTAAATGAAGCAAAGGGTGTAGAGCAGTGGTCACTAACCTTTTCAAGCCAAAGATCCCTGACCTCGGCCTTGATGAAAGGCAAGATCTACCTATAGATTTTTCATGGCCGATTCAGAGGGCTTTTTTTAATACAAGCAATTGGCTATTTCCGATACCAGCAGCCAATTTTCTTTGTTTAAGCAAATTTATTTGTTGTTTATTTGCTCTATAACAGGCCAAACTGGCCTTGAAGAATGTAGGCATTTGAAATGAGAGGCAACCACTGCATTTTAAATCACAAAGATACACACATGTAGCATGAGCAGTTGTTTCTGATTTAAATTAGATTGCATAATTTCAATGACGTTAGCTTTGTGAAATTGTTACATAAGACACACCTGCACAAAACAAAAACAGATGGACTGATAAAAATGCAAATTCACTCTCTGACAGTAGGTGGTGCTTATGGAAAAGAAGCGTCTCTTTGGGTACCGCTGTAAAAATGCCATCGAAACTATTCTGAAGACAGAAGATACAGAGTTTCGTTCAGAGATACATTCATGTAACCCCCTCCCCAATTCAATATTTATATTTTTCTTCCTATATTTCAAGCATCAGTGATCTTGCTTGGGCTATTTATACCTGGTCTACTTCTTGTGTTTTTTACAGATCAGATATCTGTGTGATTTATCAGAACGATTCCATTTACCACACTTACAAAAATGTGTCTCTGCAAAACAGATATAAATCTGATCTTCAATTTCTGTGCTATATGCATTTTTAATGGTGTTCATGTCACCAAAATCAACAAATATGAGCTGCATTTTATTGTGAAAGGTGGATTCTGAAATCCACTGCCGCTTCAATATACCTGTATATATCCTAATTAAATTCATAATCAAAGCCTTAATCAATATTTATCCTCCTTTACTATTATAAAGATTTTAATGATTATTTTCAGTTATAACATTATTTAATAAAGAGAACCACTGATTGTTTCTTGTTTTCTAAAGTTTGTATTTGGTCTCCGAGTAGTGACTGAGGGTCTGGCCTAGGGATGTGTGATGTGTCGCTAAACACTTGATGGCAACATGTTGTCGTGTGTTGGATTTTGGAGGTATCACACACCCCTAACACGCCGGGAGTGCAGTAACAGTGCTTGCTCACTTAGTCCGGCTTCCAGATATGAAATATGGATTTGTCTTTCATTTTATATTTCCTTTTACTGAAACCCTAAAGAATCAAGATGAATGTTGCCTGTACTACTGTCTGTACCTCTCACTGAGAGAAAGCACATGTTATCAGTATGATTTGGGAAACTTTCTGGTTAGAACTGGAGCTTAACCAACTCCAACCTTGGAGAGACTGTGTATCTGTGTATGTGCGCAGTATTCTGTGTTACAGATCAGTGTTGAGAAGGTGTACAATGGGCATTCTAAGAGATGGGTTGTTCTGGGCAAGCTGGCGGAAGGTCACTACGTGCCTAATTATGGGGTGAAACCGTCAACAAGTGATTAATGGACACGTGAACATGATTAACTGACAATGTGTGGAAATTTACCATGACTGTTTATTTTTCTCTGAGTCAATCAGAATCATCCACCTTGCAGGAATGATGTGGATAGACCTTGAAAACAGTGTAACTGTTGGGACAATTGTATGTACGGTATGACGAGACTGGTAGAGAGGGAGCACGGCCTACGAACTCCTTGAGAGACTTGAAGTTGGCTTCTGCTGATGAAACTGCAAAGTATTCTTCAGTAAATTTTTCTTTAATTAATTGCTCTCCTTACTCTTGGTCTTCATTTTTCACTACTGGTCTTGGGTCATAAACTGTTACCCCCTAACAATTGATCAACAGTTCATTTAAAAATCAAAGGCCGCGATAGGAGAGAGAGTGGCATAAACACTGGTAAGATCATTTAGTTTTATTTACTTTTAATGATGATGATTGTGTATTGAGCATCTGCAACTTTAATTTGCGGCAGTTTGCTGAAGAGATGCAATGCGTGCTGCAGTAATGCTGTCATAACTATAACGTCATATAGCCCATAACACGCTCACACATTTATTTATTAGCATTGTTGGGAGGAGTAAAATTTACACATGTGGTTTCAACAACCAGATGCATTTTCATTTGTTCAGTTTCGCCTGGAATGCGTCCCAGACACTGTGTCTGGAATTTTCTCTGCTGCGCGTCTGCACTCTCCTCTTGCGTCACACATTACACACATGTCACACACGCACACATTGCGTCAGGCTGAAGACTCCTCTTGCGTCTGTTTTCAGCGAGTCCCATGGGCCGTGTTAACATCCGTTAACAGACTTCGTAATATTTTCACACAAATGACATTCGGGAAATGATTGCAATGAAGTCCGGAATAGAGATCAGCCAAAATTAAACAAAAAAACATTTGGTTGCTAATTATGTGTTTGGAGCACAAAACTGGCTGTTTCTGTTTTATGGCCGGATGAATTTGTGCGATGCGAATTTTGAGGTAGCCTATGGAGCAATTTCGAGCCTTGATAAAATGCGTTGGTACTTATTTTCGGTTACTTATCGGGGCTACCGGGAAAGTGATAAAGATCTAACTTTACCAGTCAATCACGATCGACGAGTTGAGTTAAGTTCAAGCTATTTTAAAGCATGATTTTTTTTCCAGAGATCGGGTTGTCGGGGGCCTAGCCTTCGACTGTTGCCCGATCCACTATGCACCGACCCCATATGATCCCTCCTGCAGGTGATGAGCCCACTGGAGGGTGGCCCCACGTCGCTCATTCAGGCTGAGCCCAACTGGGTCCCATGCTCCATATATTTCGGATGCCTCCTGGACGCATGGAGGAGGCCCCGGGGAAGACCTAGGACACGCTGGAGGGATTATGTCTCCCGACTGGCCTGGGAACACCTCGGGGTTCCCCCGGAAGAGCTGGAGGAAGTGGCTAGGGAGAGGGAAGTCTGGGTGTCTCTGCTTAGACTGTTGGCCCCGCGACCCGGCCCCGGATAAGCGGAAGATAATGGATGGATGGATTTTTTTTCCACAGGACAAAAACTTTTAAATATGCAATTTTGGTGATCAAAGGGATAAAATTATTGACTATTCCAACATAGTAGATGGTGCTATTGCATTTTAACGTTGGCTACCAAAATAGGGAAAAATAAAAAGATTTTTTTTTCTTTTACATTATTTTTTTTTTTCTTCAAAATTCCTATAGATAGAGACAAAATTGTTATCATTAATTCTTTTGGCTATGATAGTCGTGCAGTGAAAATTTGAAATTGTCCTAGTCAGCAACTAATGTGTTCAAAGTAGCAATATGCCAGTATTGACGATAACTGTGATATTCAAAACATGAACTATCATGTTAATTAAGGGTGTGGCAATATATTGTGATTATTAGGGCTGTAACGATTCCTCGATTAAATTCGAGTAATCGATTTAAAAAAATCCTTGATTGCAATTTACTCGTGTCGAGTAACCGGCAAAATGCCGTAAGTGGTGCATTCCACGGATGAGAATCCATTGAACCGCATTAATAGACCGTTTTCTAAGGCAGCACGATATATTAAAACCGTTTAAAACCATAGTACATAGTGCTGTTGTGAATTCACAAAGGCTGCGATTCAATTAAATAAATATATGCGCTGCGGGTTTAATATTTATTTACATGCGTGTTGGTTATGTGCGTCTCAGAGCGCCTCGGTTCTGCTCCACATGAACTGTTATCATTTACATGCGTGAAGCGTCTCAACTTCATCTTGAGTTTGGGTTGCTTATAACGTTCGTATGGGAACACAATGTACGCATTTCATCATATTTGTAAGGTAAATAATTTATAAACCTACGCCAACACAGCAGAATACATCAGTATGTTTATAAATATAGAAACTGTTCATCGCAATTTCAAAATAAAAGTCTAAACGCTCGATCTGAGTGTGCATGTTTTGTTGTCCACATATTCTTGTTCAAGAAATTACAACGGCTGTAGTATTCCTATTCTAAAGAAGTTGCCAAATATTAAACATTACGATCATTTGAATTAAATGACGATGATAACTCAACTGTGGTGTGAAAAATTTGATATAGTGGCAGCCCGCAGTTTAAATAGGAATGCTAACAGATAACTATTTATTGCAATGGCAGTTGCTCAGCTGGCACGTGCCCACTGAAAGTATGGTGCCACTGTTGCCTTAGGCCCACCTGATCTGTAATTACCATGTGACTGATCACTCTTGAGCTGTAGTGATGACGTCTACCATCAGGCACTAACTGCTTAAGCTAAATAGCCAAATCTAAATCCCCGATCGATGACAAGAGAGAGAAAGCTCAGCTCTGACCCCGCAAACATCTCAAGTTCTTTCGCGCCGGATGAGTTGCTGGCATGATTGCGATTAAAGACTTCCCCAGTCCAATGCTTTGTCTTTTATTAATCCCTGTGCTTGCTTTGTAACCTTTAATTAAAGTTACAATGTCATTTTAAACCAACATCATCAGGGTATATTAGAGGCTGTAGCGTGCGGCCAGACTCTCGCTCCCCTCCCTACGATCCCCTTCCTTTCCTGCCAACTACTGCAGCGACAGATAATTACTGCACCTGATTTTAATGATACACACACAGGAGAGCGGCAGAGATGCGCGGTCCAAATGCCACCAGCTGTTCTGCAGTTACATTGAATTAATTGGCTCCTGATGAGGAAGGGAATGAAAAAAGGCTCTCTCGCTCTGACTCAAAAAGAAATGCAGACTACCATGATAATTAATATAGCTAATGAAGCAAGCACCGCTGAAATGGCACTTGGTAATTAATGCGGGAGTATTAGATTGTGTGTGCGGTTCTGAAGGCTCCGGATCGGGTACATGGGGTTGTAAATACCCTCGCCGACTCAGTGCACGTAAGGTTGAACACAGAAAATGGAGTTGGGTTTTCTCCTCTCTTCATCTGCGTGTTCAGGCATTTGTAATTACTCCTAATGGTATTAAGCAGGAAAGGGGGTGATATATTATCATACACAACGTTGCACGCTCCTGAGACTGCTCTCCGCTCACCTCCTTTCGGATCATCTCCGCTGTGAGCAGATGGAGCTTGTGCAATGCCAAACGGAGGCATGGCCTGCCCTGTTTGCAGGGCAGCCTGGGTAATTTTCCCCCACCTGCTACCAGGGCAGCACTGCCTGAGAGATTAAGGCCAGAAACATACTTTACTTAAGTGTGCAATCACAAATGAAAATGCTTTGCCAAGCGAGATCTAGTCGGCCATACTTTACACCTGTCCTGAGCAGGCACAATGCGATTTTCAATATATTTCAGGCCTAACAGACTGTAATGAAGCGAACAAGACGGGAGCGTTCAGGTGACCGAATGTGAGCACAGGAAACCTACACTGACGTTTGCACTTTTTCACCATATTAAGACCGTTCTTTGACAGGTGATGACCATCTGCTGCTTCTCCATCCTGCAATGAATGTGGCACAAACCAGTGTTGTTTACAAACCCGGCAAAGATGGAACGAAGCTCTTCTCTGAGCCTCATTTGCACAGGTGACTAATATATGACCCCTCACGGCATTCGGTGACATCGGCAGCAAAAACAGGTTTGAGGAATGGTTTCGATCATCTCCTTACTCTCCTCTACCTTGCAAAGACCTACCAATGCCTGCAAATGAACCAGCTCCCAGACAACCCAATCTCACCCGACAACCATCCCACTCATAATATGCATGAGACCTGTCAGTCAAGCTGCTTAACAATGCCGTCGCATAATGAACTGCACGGCTGCAGAGGCGCATCCCAGTTGCCAAACTGCGCTTCTGTCAGACTCTCCTCTATAATACACTCATTTTAAAAGCAATCATTGTCAATACAAGTCAGCGCCTGGTTACAAAATGAGCCAAACGCAGAAGCGCACACTCAAAGCCAACGACGTATCGGCGAATCAAAGCGTTGAAAGTTATGTACAAAAAAAGTGCTTACACACTAGCATAGGCAGCCGCTGAGCTTTAGTGTCTGTTGAAGCCCGCAGAAGCGCTTCCAGCAAAAGCGTACACACAGTCACTCCCACAACCGCTTCTCCGTCCCTCTGACAACAGCTAATTGATATGAAGTGGCTGCATATGGCAGACGAGCCGCAGATCTGCACATTTCACAAGGTGTCATTAAAGCATAACGGCCAAAGAGGCGTGTGTAACAAAAGCAGCCCTCGGTTTCTGAATGCCTCTTTATCACTCATCTTAAAGAGGACAGCGTCACATACAGCGGGGATCATTTTGTTAGCCAACATCGCTGTTGAGCAAATATATGAGTCCTCGGCATTCTGTGGTAATAATGGGACGAGATGAATCTGTGTTATTTCACACTCAGGGCTAGTTCTTTTTCCACTCTTCACGTTTCATCAAAAACCCTACAGAACACTCATTAGGAACAACACTCATCTGTTATAGTCAAAACTAAATATGTAAAACAAAAAATAAAGAACAACCCGTTAAGCAGAGCTGGCAGTCCAGAGATTTTTGCTCATTTTCAAAGAAAGAAAAGCTATTCAGTGAGATTGAATCCTGAGCAAAATTTAAGAAACTCTTCACCAACTGTGATTGCGGCCTAGAGAATAAAATCTCAGGATGGAGATTGGCTCTTTTGACTTGGGCCAGTGAGCAACCACCTAGGGCAGTGTTTCCCAATCCAACTATTTTACACAGGCATTTTCATTAGTAAGTGAGGACCTCCAGTCCAATCCACAGTATATTGCCAAAAGTCCTTTACATGCACATGAACTTTAATGACATCCCATTCTTAATCCATAGGGTTTAATATGGAGTTGGCCCACCCTTTGCAGCTATAACAGCTTCAGCTCTTCTGGGAAGGCTTTCCACAAGGTTTAGGAGTGTGTTTATGGGAATTTCTGACCATTCTTCTAGAAGCACATTTGTGAGGTCAGGCACTGATGTTGGACGAGAAGGCCTGGCTCACAGTCTCCGCTCTAATTCATCCCAAAGGTGTTCTATCGGGTTGAGGTCAGGACTCTGTGCAGGCCAGTCAAGTTCCTCCACACCAAACTCGCTCATCCATGTCTTTATGGACTGACGCTTTGTGCACTGGTGCGCAGTCATGTTGGAACAGGAAGGGGCCGTCCCCAAACTGTTCCCACAAAGTTGGGAGCATGAAATTGTCCAAAATGTCTTGGTATGCTGAAGCAGATCCCTTCGTGGCTGAGTTGCTGTTGTTCCCAATAGCTTCCACTTTGTTATAATACCACTAACAGTTGACTGTGGAATATTTAGTAGTGAGGAAATTTCACGAATGGACTTATTGCACAGGTGGCAACCTATCACGGTACCACGCTTGAGTTCACTGAGGTCCTGAGAGCATGGAAGTGATTGGAACACCTGAATTAAATTATTTGGAGGAGTGTCCCAATACTTTTGGCAATATAGTGTAACTACTGTCCTATCTAAATGAAGGCAACACTGCCAAAAAATGTGAATTGTAAATCGGACAACACTGGTTGTGCTGGTTTGTTTTTGTGATTCTAGTGAGGATAATGCAATATAAAGACATGATTTCTTGCCATTTTTTGTGATACACATTCTTTTATCTCAAACAGAATTTAGACTGCAAGTTCACATTCACAACTCGGGTAAAATCAATATGATCAAAACTTTGCTTAAAAATACATTTAACACAATCTACTACATGCCTTCTGCTCTTCAATCTTCAAGAACCAACTGAACCAACTTAGGTTTACTTGATTATCCAAACATAATTTTAAGTATCTGATAAATATTATAAGTATCAAATATGATCCATTAGACTTTTGAGGAAGGTTTATTTGTTAATCTCTCAGTTACCTCTGTATTGCACTGCATTATATGTTATGCCCCAAAATAAAAACTACAGAGCTTTGATCATAAAACTAAGCATTTAATATCACCTCTCTAAGACTTATTAGGAGATATAGAGGTGACAACTGATATTTATATACATTATGGTAGTTGAATATTAAACTGTTATATGATCTTATTGATTTAAATAAGCGGTCATAATTTCATATTACTTTTTGGCAATATAAATATCAGTAACTGCACAAAATTGCATATTTTGCTCAGTCTGGGTCTCTGAATAAAACTAAGATGTTTGTCCTCCATATGCTCACTATATCACTCTATATGAGCCATAAAAGCCTGATGTATAAAAAACAAAACAAAAATAAAAACATGGAAAATTAATTAAAAAATATTATGATCCATAAGTGCTAGATGTAAATCTCAAAGCAGGCACAGGAGTCTGGTGACCAAGCAAACTGATGTTCAGTGTGGTTCGGTGATGTGGTACTCACGGTGGTATCCTGATTTCTTCTGCAGGAGTGTCACAGGACAGTCTTTATGTGCCAGTAAAAGCTGTTTCAGCTGGGCCACCTCACTACGCAGAAGAGTCACCTCATTCTGGACAGAGAGAAAGAAGCATGTGAACTATCAAGATGAGCAGATTAGTAAGGAATCAACAGAAGAAGATCATTAGCTTGTCTTCATTTAAGCTTTTTTTGGGACACAATTATAGCTGCTTAATGGCAGAGTCCCAGGAGAGAGAAACACAGAGAGAGCGCTCCCCTCCGTCAGCGAAACACCGGCGCCCATTCTGGTGAGATTTACTCTCGTCTGCCGTTAGGACTCCCATGGGGCTGTGCTGTTCTGCATGCGCTAAAGACAGGCTGTTTAACAGCGAAGGTGACTTTAGCAGGATTTACAGCGAGCTGAACGGGTGCGGAAGAAGGGCACAAGAGCGCAGATTTAAACACTTTCTCTGTTCCTCAGCAACGCGGCCGACATTTAATGCAGGAGTCTAAACGCGTGCCAGTTTATTTCATTCCATCTGTTTTATCTTGGCATGGTGTGCAGAGGAGAAGCAGATTTAAACACAGCTGCGCCAACACTGTGGCAATGTGCACTACGAACTGCCATCTTCCATTACGGCCACAAAGTAGGCCTCTCTCTCTCTCCATCCATTTTTCCACATCACATCAAAACGCACTCAAGACAATATTCAGTCATTCAGTATGGGCATCCAATTGACCACAGCAGGCTATTATTATTAGTTACTTGAAAGTAACTAATAAGGCTCAGGGGCAACCCTGCTCTCAATGCTGATCGTTATATAAGACGGACACATTGATGGTTGACCGGTATGGGTGTTCAATTGCCATGTAGATATTTACAGAGTGGCGTGGCCAATGGCTGAGAGATGGTGAACACATAGTAACTGTAATAAACAGTAAACTGCCTAGCTGTCTGGAATGTGATTGGTCAATTGTGATCATTCTGTGGTCAAAATATTTTATAATGATGCTACAGAGATATAAGAATGAATGGAATGAGAGGATTGCTTCAGTAGAAAAACCTAAAAATGCTTTTTATAAAAAAAAACTATATAAAAAAAGAAATTGTATAAAATGTCAGCATGTGTATCTGAATGCATACTGAAGAGAAACTGACTTTAGGACCCAGCAGAACAGCTCATCCGCTCCATATAGAGCTATAAGGCCATCTAGTGGCAAGAGTCATGAAATATCATGTTATATTATCATTCATTTTTCCACAAGAGGTCGGCAAAGACACCCAATGTGAGATATTCTGAGCTGAATTAAAAGAGTTATGCATGAAATTGTGAGTTATTTTGAATTTAATTTGAAAGAATGTGGAGAATGTGCTTAAATTACAGATAAAATCTAGTAATTTAAAGGTAAAAAAAAAAAAAAAAAGAAAAAAAAATTGGTTAGTATAATTAATAATAAAAAAGTATATTTTTAGGGCTTTGGGTTTTTTGACCCGCGAGGGAAGGATTGGTTACAAAGTGCGAGGGAGGGATGAGGGTTGAATCAATGTTTTATGTAGATTTATTTATTTGGTGAGCAGAAGTATAAGCAGGATAATGCATATCACAAAAACAGCTTAATCACGACCCTGATTGATTAAACATTTATAATGTTACAAAAATTTATATTAAAAAAATGCTGTTCTTTGGAAATTAATTTAAAAAAATCCTGCAAAAAGGTTTCCATACAAATATTAAGCAGCTCAACTGTTTTCAACATTGATAATAATCAGAAATGTTTCCTGAGCAGCAAATCATCATATCAGAATGATTCCTGAAGGATCATGTGACACTGAAAATTCGGCTTTGATCAGAGGAATGAATTACATTTTAACATATACTCACAAAACAGCTGCTTTAAATTGTAATAATTTTACAATATTACTGTTTGTACTGTATTTTTGAGTAAATAAATCCACCTTTGGCAAGTAAAAGAGACTTCTTTAAAAAACAACAAGTTAAGATTTAATTGAAAACATATTTAGTCTAAAACATATGCCAAAAAAATGCACAGACATCGTTTAATTGGCCAGGAAAATTCCCAAAACACATGGTCAATTAATCAACCTGTAAAAGGCCAATGTGTTGGTTTCTAGCTGTCAGACAAGCAAAGGAAGGAACACCAATTTAACATGTTTTTGTTAATATTTTGCTACCAGGTATTTTACCAGTGAACTTTTTTAATGACACGAATATCTAAAGTGACATATGGCTTCAGGTACAGTCCTCCCATTCTGCTTTTAAACAAAAAAAAACATCAAATGAAATGTATAAAATCTGATGAATCTCAATTGTCCCCTCTGCTGTTTTCAGAGAGATGGCGAAGCGGTAAGATCAGGCCCGTTCAGGCCATTAAAGTGTTTAATGCGTTCGCAGACCGGCTGCATCCATAAAGACAGCACAGGGGGGATGTTTGGCTCGAGTGTTGCCGTGCGCTGGTCCGCAAACCCTGACACCTCGTTAAAAAGCCAGTTAAGGATGATGTTAACGTAATTGAGCATCATTAGAGCTCTACGCTCCGATCAGCTGGGCCAACGGGGCAGAGAGGGACAATTACACGAGCCCATCAGCGCTGATAAATGTGCTCGTATTAAACACCTTCCCTCCGATGAAACATACTGTCATGCCCGTTTTCAGAGTCCCAAATATTCTGTAATACACCCAACACCCTTCTTCAGCTCTCCATCTGTTTCATGTTAGCTTATTCGTTCATATAACCCACAAATTAATCGCCCTTCCCCCACCCCTTCGCGAAAGCACTGCGCTTTGTTTAAATGGACAAATAAAAAAGACAGCGTGCAAATAAACAGTGGCACATCTCATTAAATTGTCTGGAACGTGCCGACGCTGAGCCACACTCTCCGTTATCAGCAGAGACAACGGTTACGTGAACTGTTTCGAACTTGTCAGTGGCGGATCCTAATTGCCTGCTACAAAACGGGGGTTGAGAAAGAGACGGCTTTCCCTGAGAGAGTTCCAGGGCAGCTCACAAACGCTCCGACAGAACAGACGACACGCTTGTGTGCCGATGACATCTGGAGGAAACGTCTTTATTGACAGGGCCATATCGATGCAGGAGACTCGAACAATCACGCCGTGGCTGTCATGCAAACACACTTCTTAATTTACATTAATGACTTCATCACCATCTTTGTCTGGCTCTCAAACGCACACATTAATACACTCAAAGAGAGTCTGGTGTGTGTGTGTGTGTGTGTGTGTGTGTGTGTGTGTGTACCTGTAGCTGTCCGTTCACGCTGCTCAAGTCTTCTGCTTTTTTCTCCAGACTCTGCACCCAGACTTTCCTCTTCTGTCTGCACCGAGACGCGGCGGCTCTGTTCCTTTCCAGAAACTTCCGTCTTTTCTCATCGGGGTCCTCGCTGGTGGTTCTCCGCCGCCGCCCCCCTGTACTGGTTGTGTGCTGGGCTGGAGGAGCGGGAGACACCTACACGGGCCGGCAATCAAACATACGAACACAAATCAATCAGTGGTATTGTTATCATATGTTCAGTTAAAAGCCGCACCTGCCAAGGGTTGAAGAAAACATACCAGCCATTAATATTTACTGGTTGCACTTTAATTTACAGTATGTGTACTAAAGTGAACTTACCAAAGAAAGTACTGGGTAATATAACTACAGGGTTAGGTTTAAGTGTAGGTTCAGAGTTAGTACCTAGTTATTACACAGTTATTGCAATTACTATAATAAGTACATGTACAGGGAACAGGACTGTAAAAAAGTGGGTTACACTTTATTTTAAGGTGTCTGTGTTACAGTGAAATTATATATTTAAGTAATAATAATTAACTACATGTACTTTAACTATAGGGTTAGAACTGGGGTTTGGTTTAGGGTAAGTTGCATGTAATGATGCATAATTTATAGTTATTACTACAGTAATTAGATATTAATAACATTTTTAAATATCATGGCTGTTTGAAAATGGGGATGGTTATGGGTAACACTTTACATAAGGTCCAGTTTGTTAATCGTAGTCAATGCATTAGGTATCATGTTACTAACAATAAACAACTATTTCTTCATTAATGAGTTAAAAGTTACTATTGAATACTACCGTTTAAAGGTTTGGGGTCATTAAAATCACACTTTTATTGAGCAAGGGTGCATTAAATGGATCAAAATTGACAGTAAATACGTTTACATTGTTACAAAAAAATAAATAAAAATGAAAGTATCAGTTTTTGCAACAAAAAAAAATATGGCAGCATTGCCAATAAGAAACGTTTTTCGAGAATCAAATCATCATATTAGAATTATTTCTGAAGGATCATGTGACACTGAAGACTGGAGTAATAAACTGTAATAATAATATTTCACAATATCATTATTATAACTGCACTTTCGATTAAATAAATGCAGCCTTGGTGAGCAGAAATGAGTTTTTTCAAAAACACCAAACTCACACCAAACCTAAACTTTTGAAAAGCAGTGTACTACTCTTTGACTCATAATACATTAACTACTGTTAAATTTCAACTGTATATAATAATATATAACATGCATAAAAATCAGCATTAACTTTTTGTTAACCTGTCGTTCATTGTAAGTTCATGATAACTAATTCTTCTGGGATTATTTGTGAGAGACAGTACATACAGGCGTTTCTGTAGTGGATGTAGCAGGCTGCTGTAGTGACTTGGGGCGTGGCTCCTCAATCGGAGGCGGGGCTGGGGGTGGGGTCTCGCTGGACGAGCTGCTCTGGATGTCACCTGCATCGCCGTTGGTTACCTGAGGGAGCTGCTGACTGAGGGCTGCCTTCAGCTTCTACAGGTGAGAGTCAGAGGTCAAGTCAACATGTACTACTAGCCTGTAATTTCAAAAGCGGAGATCAATAACAAACTACATCAAGAGAATCTAACCGAAATGATTTGGTTTATCAAGGCACACCAGACCATTCACTAAAAATGACATGTACAGGCAAAAACAATGGGATTTTTCTTTTCATTCACCAATCAATTTTTAGTTTAACCGGTTGCCAAAACTGTGTGGGAACACTTTCGTCCTCACACAAAATTCCTATTGACATGACTGGATTTTGCCGGTGAAAATTTGTTGAACAATGGTAAAAGTGCAGAGAGTAAGTATACAACTGTTTATTCCCCTTTATGTCCAATTTAACTTTTACCCACCCTTAAATGTCACATTCAAAATACCGAGCTGTGATTGGCCACTTGTAGTTCTGGCCAAAGTGTTGCAGTATGCAACAGACTTTATGCCGACAGTCAAAAATCTGCCAGTGCGCACAGCGTTTAACTATAAAATCTCCCTCTCTTCAGCATTTTCGTATACTTCCATCATAACTGCAGTGAAATGAGAAAACATGGTGCTCTCTCTCTTTCTCTCTGGGATCAGGAGGCTAAACTACATTAGAGAGAGGCGAGAACTGAAGATTAGAATAATTAACTTCTGTGGAAAACCAGAGGCAAGGATTAAAACAACATATTCATCACAGCTTTAAACAGATGCTTCCCTCAGAGCTCTTCCACAGGAGTAAGAGCTGTCGTAGCTAATTCACTATTCCCTGGAGATGGCTGTGATTTTCTCTTGTCAGGGAAATCTGCCTTTCCCTGGCGTACTGTAGCGTGTGCAGCATAGAGACCTCAGCGCCAAGAGCTTTTCTCTTCACTATGAGCAACCCCCCATAATGACAACACGAGCGCTTGACGAAGTTTAAAATCATTTTTAGCGTTTTGACGATACTCAATATCAATATATTTCGATATTTATGTATTTGCTCTGAATAGTCACTGCTCTAACGTTGATTAAAAAAAGTTTATATTTTACAGGCACACACACACACACACACACACACACACACACACACACAACATTATGACCAATGACAAATGAAGTGAGTAACACTGATTATCCTTTCATCACGGCTCCTGTTAGTGGGTAGGATATATTAGGCAGCAAGTGAACATTTTGTCATCAAGGTTGATGTGCTAGAATCAGGAAAAATCAGC
>CM031951.1:10398996-10418996 GCA_018749465.1 Paracanthobrama guichenoti
CACACACACACACACGCACTGGAGCACGTGTTTAAAAGAGGTTACATGACTTTCCAGCACATTTTGTTTCTCCATGATGGATTTGTGGGACTGTTTATGTCAGACAGCTTGCGTCTCAAATGCGTCTCCTGTGACCACTTGTGATTTGAAAGGCAGGGTTTTTAAAAAGAGAAAAACCATTTAAAGCTGAACACGTTTATTTTAGTCAAGCTTCTGTGAACTTCAGATGTGTGTGTGTGACTAGATCATCCAGTGTTTCCCACACATAGACTAATTCGTGGCGGTGCGCCACAGAATCAACACCAGTCGCGTTTAAATGGTTTTAAATGCTATTTAAAACACACAGCGCATTCGTTCAGCTGCATTTCCTTTCCATGCTCTCCCTCCGTCTCTGTCACTCACGCGTCTCTCTCACACACGCACACACGGATGCGTTGCATTCGACTGTAAGTCCAGGGCTGCCAACTCTTTGGCGTCACACTCTCACTCTGCCCAAGTAAATCTCACGCCAAATTGCCAAACCTGCTTTTGATATGAACCAAAGTCTAAGCTTTTAATGTTTTTAAAGTTTTAATATACGAAATTCAAACAATAAATAGTGTTTTGGCGCTAATGTGGCATAACAGTTAAAGCCAGAGCTGTTGAAAAACTGAAAGCGCTGTCAATACATTTGAATAGACAACAGCTATTACTGCAGTAATTTTTGGTAAACAGTACAGCATAGTGTGCATTGATTTATTACATCAACCACATTTACAGTATCAATTTATTATGGAGAGTGATGGAGATGCAACATTGTTAACATTAATGTTTTTCTTGCTTTTAGCCCTCAGGTATTCCTTACCAATTGGTCACACTCATACTCATTGGTGGTCAAATGTGACTAAATTTGTTCTATATTTTAGTTTAATAATATTTATTGAATATTCTGAGGTACTATTCTTTTGGTACTAAATACTATTTGTACAATAATTATGGTCCATTAATGACCACTTAAAATATTTTTTTATTATTTATATTACAATTAGTGTAGTAATTAAGGTTAAAATAGAGAATTCCAATGCAAAGAGGTAAATTAGGTAAAAGAGTCATTTTGTGGCTGGAAAAATATGAATTTTCATTTGTAATGCCATTACCCACTAGGTGCCTGTATGACTCTTTAATAAATAAATAAATAAATAAATAAATAAATAAATATACATGTATCTAGTCTACTAAAAATATTGCAGATCACAAGTGCTTAGATATTTTTATGTTTTGCATTTGAATACATATTTAGACATGATCAAATGTTAATAACTTGCATCCTAATATTTTTAATGATACTTAGGCCTATATAAGCACACACAAGTGAATAGTAATGAATGCAAGCAAATATAATTTAACCCAAGAAAAGTTTAAAATAGTGTTGAAAAGGCACACTTATTTTTCCTTATATGTACAGTAGGCTATATACATATGAACTGATACTGAATCAAGATCGATATAGAAATCGATACCCAAAAACTCCATTAAAGTCAACTAATTTCTCAAAGAGTCTGAAAACGGTTCATTCGAAGATTCAAGTCTCTCTAAACCCCTCCTTTTCGAGAACCGACTCTGCTCTGATTGGTCAGATGGCCCAGTCTGTTGTGATTGGTCTACTTTGCTCTGATTGGTCAGATGATGTTGAGATTGGTCTACTCTGCTCTGATTGGTCAGATGATGTTGCGATTGGGCTACTCTGCTCTGATTGGTCAGACGGCCCAGTCTGTTGTAATTGGTCTATGAGAATGAGGTTCATTCTCGTGTTACGCAGCACATTTGAGCTTCAGCAAGAACAAATGAGGTTCATTCTCGTGTTACGCAGCACATTTGAGCTTCTGTAAGAACCAGTGATGTTCATTCTCGTGTTACGCAGCACGTTTGAGCTTCAGCGAGAACCAATGAGGTTCATTCTTGTGTTACGCAGCACGTTTGAGCTTCAGCAAGAACCAATGAGGTTTGTTCTTACATGTCAGACTTGGTTGAGCTTTGGTTTATATTCTCAGATTAATGTTTATATGTGAATAAAACCCTAAATTCATCATGATAAAAGCTGAACTTTGCAGGATGGTAGATCCTTTAGGAACAGGATTGGCCACCCCTGCTGTAAAATGATTGCACAGGAGCTTTTTAAGCACAATAAAGAGAGAGGAGTGTGTGTGTGAGACACTCACAGGAATGGCAGTAGGTATGTGTACGCTGGAGCTGGCAATGGTGGCTGGAATGGCGACTGGCATGGTCTGACCATTAGGCAGCTGCAGCAGAACCGGAAACGTGCCGGACACTGGACTGAAGACAGAGAGAGAGAGAGATGGAGGAAAATAAACAGCATTCTAATATTAAACGTAATGTTAACATAATTGTAATATAGAATTTATATATAAATAAATAAGCTACAAAGACAAGCTACACAGCATCATGCTTTAAAGTCAACATGAAACAGCATTTGCATGGTATTTTACTGTATTTAATGTGACATTTTCCTGAATAAAACAGGATATTCAATAAGGGGAAATGGGACAGGATTTTAGATTAGATGGTTTCTATTCAGACTGGATTCTGAGCTGAATGGGAGTCAAACACATTTGCAACGCTTGTCCCGTTATTTGCTATTGTTGCCATAACTCTTTTTATTTTAATGTTAGCCAGCTTTAAATTACTTGAAATTTCTAAACTACTATAAATTACATAAAAGGATGGCTATTTGGCTTTTGGTTCGAATTAAAAACATTATTATTGAGTGACTTCAGGGTAAAATGAAAGCTCAGGCGCAGAGCAAGCTATTACATTTTAATTAAATATTACAAAGGCAAACATAATTTTTTCCTTTTGTGATGAATCGTGCACAAAAATGTATTAAAAACAAATAGTGTCAATAGTTTTGTGTTCATGTTGACTTTAAGTGATAAGTACTGAACATAAAAAACAACAAGCATGAATTTTCTCATCAATTGGTGTGTGAAACAAAACAAAAGGCTCAAATAAAACCTGTCTGATGGTCGAGAACATATCAAATCTATGATGTGAAAGTAAAGGAACATGGATCACAAACTGAAACTAAATAATAAATTCTCCAAGTAAATGACTGACCAAAATGAAACACCGAATGAGGCGATAAAGGAGAAAATGATGTCAAACTAGGAGAGAAACAGAATAAATAAGTAACGTTTAGAAGTTACTTACACTATCGGTCTACTAGAGGATGGGACCTGGGTTATAACAGAGCTAGATGTTGGAGATGGGAGAGCTTGCTGAATAACAACACCAGCCTCAGAGCTGGCCAGTAGTACATTTGGGACTTGGAGGGAGGCAGGACGGACTATAGTGGATGGAGGCAGAGAGGTCGGCTGCAAAGAAACCTCCTGAAAACACCACACGAGAGCCAAGCTGCATCAACCGCTCACACAAAACTACACTTCTGACTGTCCATCACTGGTCTGATACTGTTTCTGACTGAGCTAGTAGCCTTTACACCACAGGAAGCACATGCATGATTCATCTATGAATTATGATACCACAATTTGTTGAATGACAGAGGATTTAGAGACAGCTGAAAGGAGTCAAGAAAAAATGACTGTACTA
The DNA here is from genome assembly GCA_018749465.1 of Paracanthobrama guichenoti. Lineage (NCBI taxonomy): Eukaryota > Metazoa > Chordata > Actinopteri > Cypriniformes > Gobionidae > Paracanthobrama > Paracanthobrama guichenoti. The sequence goes on from CM031951.1 coordinate 10,402,603, forward strand.
TGATATACACTGCCGTTCAATGGTTTGGGCTCTGTACGCTTTTTTTCAGCATCGTTACTCCAGTCATCAGTGTCACATGATCCTTCAGAAATGATGATTTGATGCACAATTTCAATGTTGTGCTGCAAATGTTTAATATTTTTGTGGAAACTGTGATACAATTTTCCATGATTATTTGATGAACAGAAAGAACTGCATTTAATTGAAACACAAGTTTGAGACAAGTCCTTTACTATCACTTTTGACAATTTATTGCATCTGTGCAGAGTAAAAGCTTCTTTTATTCAGCAAGGATGTTTCCAAACTTTTAAACGGCAGTGTAACAACTAAAAGGTTACACTTTATTTTAAGTTGTCCGTGTTACAGTGTTGTACAGTGTACAATTACACATTTAAATACTGAGTACTATTAATTAACTACTAGTGTTGTCACGATACTAGAATTTAACTTTGATGCAATACCTTAAAAAAAAAAAAAAAAATCTATATTCTATACCATTTTTGATACCACGGGGAAACTCTGAACTAAATTTACAAATAAAAATACTAGTAAACAGTCTAAAACAGCACAAATAAATACAACAGAATAAAAATGGGTCATGTTTCAGGTGAGTCTGACAGTAGTATTCAGGTAAGAAATACTACAGAAATTATATAATCAAATGTAACAACAATACTGAATAGTCTTCATTGTAAAAATTAAACAGATTAAAGTTACATAAGTTATTTAATCAAGAGCGGTGAGTAATTTTCTCTGTCTTTAGTTGTTTGATTAACCTGACAAACAGAAGCACGTTTATTAGGCTTCTGTCACTTTAAGAGCGAATGCACGGATCCAATATACTGTTACACAACATCAGTGATTTCTTTTATGCTATTTATGTTCCAAAATGGAATGCGTTTACCTCCTGAATACTCGCAAAGATGGGCATTTTGACATAATTTTGTGCGTATTTGACCATTTAAGCGTAATAAGCCAATAAGAACTCAATTTGGTACTTGCGAGCTGTTTGAGAGGTGGCTTTATGAGAGCACCACTTACTTTATATAGATCAGTGCGTGTGCTTTTGGTGTGAGCGCGAAAGCTGCACGAATGAGTACAAACAACCCTGCACCGAACTTCAGTCCCTGTAACACTATTCAACCGAAGCGGATGAGACGAGTGAGTGAGAGGAGGCGGGTGTGTGTCACTCACTGTCGGAGAGAAGAGAGCGAGAACAAGCAGCTGGCGTCAGAGTATTGATACTGCAGAACATTTTTTAATGTTTTACATTTCGTTGTATATTCTGTATATAACTGTGTATGTGACAAATAAATAAAAAAGAAAAGGGGTATTGGAATCGTTTCAGATATTTCAGTATCGATACATACCGAACTATCAATATTTTTGACAACACTATTAACTACATGTACTTACTATAGGGGTAGGATTAGGGTTTGGTTTAGGGTTAGTTGCGTGTAATTATGCATAATTTATAGTTATTACTAGAGCAACTACATGTAACACACATAACAAGGACACTGTAAAATAAAGTGTAAATAAGTACCGCCCTCTGCAGAGGTTTATTCTCAGCATTTAGAGTTCACATTAGAGCTGAAAAGTAAAAATGATGCTTCTACAGATAACACAGTGCTCAAAGTGAATGTTTATTATTAATCGATGTTATAGCTTCAATTTTAAAGTCAGAATCAGCATATTGGCTGAATTAGGAAGGAAGTTCCAACTTTCTCACACACTCTGTCCGACAAAGAGATTTTTTCATAGATGGTTCACCACTGATTTTTTTGTAGCTCTATGAAGAAATGTATTTTCCTCTAAAACCAAGGAGCGCCAGGACAAGCTAAAATCAAGCACCTTTCACGGGTAGATTGAGGGGAAAAGGCGGCCACATGAATCTGGACTGCTAACACAAAGGTTGTAGCTTCAAACCCAGGTAGGGGAGACCCAGGAACCAGGAATTACTGATAACACAATTATGCACAATAATCGTCCCTATCCTAGGATCGTCCTGGGTGGACTTGAAATCCAAATTAGTTGCTCTGCATTGAAAAATGGCTACTAAATGACAAGCACCAAGTAAGAATAACCTAAAATAAGTCCTAGCCATTCCTGCAAGTGCTCATGTTGCTCTGTGTAAGGCGGAGCCCTGTGTCTCACCTTGTCGTCAGTGGTGGTAGACTCAGGGTGGGGAAGAGGACTGTTTCGGTGGGACTCGATGGGCACGTGCTCCTCTATCTTGTTTCGAACAACAGGAGTCGCAAGGGGAGACAAGTCCAGAGGCAACTGCAATAACCACACATTCATCAAAGTTCGATTATCCATTCAAGTCACAAAATTCCCATGAACATTTTTAAACGTTCAATTAAATTAGTTTCATGAATTACATTTTGATGGAAGATCATAAATGAATCATGCACAATAAGACTCATCTTTAAGACTTTTGCTACAGCGCTTATAAAACCCACTCGCACCTACACTGCCGAATCAAGAGTTTGGTGTCAGTAAGATTTTTTTTTAAAATAAATTAATACTTTTATTCAGCAAGGACACATTAATTCGATCAAAAGTGACAGTAAAGACATTTATAATGTTACAAAAGATTTATTTTTCAAGTAAATGTCATAAAATTAAATAAATAAAAATGAATCAATGAATGCTGAAAATAAAGTGTATCAACCAAAATATGAAGCAGCACAACAGTTTTTAACACTGGTAATAATGAGAAGTGTTGTTTTATGAACAGCAAATGAGATATTAGATTGAGGGTCATGACCTATGACTAGAGTAATGATTAGGGTTGGGTATCGTTTTTGAATATTAATAATAATATTAATATATATTTGAATATACATATAAATACTTTCAACAACGTCGGTTTTAAAGGGTGAAATTTAAATATTATCACTAAGTTAAAACTCTATTCTTATTTAAATTATCGAGTATTCCATTTAGATCACCACAGGTAAAACCACACTGTTTCTAAAATTCAAACAGAAACAAGATTATTTTTCTTACTCCATTGGCAGATAATTTTGCTTGTTTTAAGCAAAAACTCACTTCATTTTGATTTTATTTCCCAGAAAACAAGAAAAAATATCTTATGTCATTTTACTAATCTACTAAATGCATCTTGATTTAAGAACTTAGATATTGAGACTAGAAACAAGACAAAAAGAGCATTTTCTGCAGTGCACACATGGCAGTAAGGCTACATGGTAAAAAGTAAAAAATATTATTTCTACATCTAGAATGGCTTTATGGTATTTAGTCTATAAACACATTTAATATAAATACAAATGCACAAAACTGCAAGTTTATGACAAAAACATAGTCTGTAATTTAGCCTTTATTACATGTCTACATTAAATTAAATGAGATATTAACCTACATTTTTGACAAAATACCACTGTTAGAGTTAGTGTTACCACAGTAAATCCTTGATAAATGTTGGTGAGTTGTTGACTGAAAGTATTCTAACTGGATCGTTGTGGCTCAGTGTTTCTCCTGATTTGCATGTTAGTGTTGTTGATTAAGTCAGCACAGTTTCAAATGGCTTTAAACTAAATTTTTAGAGAGATTTGCAGCTTGTACCTCTGCGCCGAACTCGAAAGCTGCTCACTGGCTGTTTAGTGGGCGTGTGATCGAGACACTCAGCAAGTAAACGCATTTGTTCAGACTCAGCTCACGAGTTGCGCTGTTTCGTTCAGCTTTTGCCGCGTTAATGTTTCCCTGGCCTAAAATCTAGCACTGCCACTTTGTGTTAAAATTGTGAAACGGCACAATTTGTAAATTATGCGTGGCGGGCCACACATAATATATTTTAATAGACAAGCTGCGGGCCGTTTGAAATTCATCCTCGGGCCGCATTTGGCCCATGGGCCAGACTTTGGACACCCCTGACTCAGACATAAGACATAACCGACATAAGACATAACCGACTCTGTTTATGAGGATATTTTGGCATATTTGTGTGTGTGTGTATTTGTTCGTTCAAGTGCAAAAAGACACAGAAGAGTACTCTCAGTATCGCGCACCATTTACAAAACCGATTCCCAAAAAGTTGGGACACTGTACAAATTGTGAATAAAGAAAGGAATGTAATAATTTACAAATCTCATAAACTTATATTTTATTCACAATAGAATATAGATAACATATCAAATGTTGAAAGTGAGACATTTTGAAATGTCATGCCAAATATTGGCTCATTTTGGATTTCATGAGAGCTGCACATTCCAAAAAAGTTGGGACAGGGAGCAATAAGAGGCCGGAAAAGTTAAATGTACATATAAGGAACAGCTGGAGGAAGTCTGGGGACTGAGGAGACAAGTTGCTCAAGTTTAGGAATAGGAATGTTGTCCCATTCTTGTCTAATACAGGCTTCTAGTTGCTCAACTGTCTTAGGTCTTCTTTGTGGCATCTTCCTCTTTATGATGCTCAAATGTTTTCTATGGTGAAAGATCTGGACTGCAGGCTGGCCATTTCAGTCCCCGGATCCTTCTTCTAGCAGCCATGATGTTGTAATTGATGCAGTATGTGGTCTGGCATTGTCATGTTGGAAAATGCAAGGTTTTCCCTGAAAGAGACGACGTCTGGATGGGAGCATATGTTGTTCTAGAACTTGGATATACCTTTCAGCATTGATGGTGCCTTTCCAGATGTGTAAGCTGCCCATGCCACACGCACTCATGAACCCCATCCCATCAGAGATGCAGGCTTCTGAACTGAGCGCTGACAACAACTTGGGTTGTCCTTGTCCTCTTTAGTCCGGATGACATGGCGTCCCAGTTTTCCAAAAAGAACTTCAAATTTTGATTGGTCTGACCACAGAACAGTTTTCCACTTTGCTACAGTCCATTTTAAATGAGCCTTGGCCCAGAGAAAACGCCTGTGCTTCTGGATCATGTTTAGATATGGCTTCCTTTTTGACCTACAGAGTTTTAGCCGGCAACGGCGAATGGCACGGTGGATTGTGTTCACCGACAATGTTTTCTGGAAGTATTCCTGAGCCCATGTTGTGATGTCCATTACAGTAGCATTCCTGTATGTGATGCAGTGCCGTCTAAGGGCCGAAGATCACGGGCATCCAGTATGGTTTTCGGCCTTGACCCTTTACGACAGAGATTGTTCCAGATTCTCTGAATCTTTGGATGATATTATGCACTGTAGATGATGAGAACTTCAAACTCTTTGCAGTTTTTCTCTGAGAAACTCCTTTCTGATATTGCTCCAGTATGTTTGGCCGCAGCATTGGGGGAATTGGTGATCCTCTGCCCATCTTGACTTCTGAGAGACACTGCCACTCTGAGAGGCTCTTTTTATACCCAATCATGTTGCCAATTGACCTAATAAGTTGCAGATTGGTCCTCCAGCTGTTCCTTATATGTACATTTAACTTTTCCGGCCTCTTATTGCTCCCTGTCCCAACTTTTTTGGAATGTGTAGCTTTCATGAAATCCAAAATGAGCCAATATTTGGCATGACATTTCAAAATGTCTCACTTTCAACATTTGATATGTTATCTATATTCTATTGTGAATAAAATATAAGTTTATGAGATTTGTAAATTATTGCATTCCTTTTTTATTCACAATTTGTACAGTGTCCCAACGTTTTTGGAATCAGGTTTGTAGTATGAGAGGCGGCTTTCTGTGAGCGCGCTTTGAATGTGTGTTCAGCACAGAAAACAGAGCGCAAAACTTCTTGCCTTTGAATGGTTTAAAATCATTAATCACACTTTTCTGTGCACGCACTGGTAATGGTTTAAAAGTATGGATGAAACGATTACCGGTTTCAAGATAAACCACGATAAAATGTACTGACGGTTAGTAATATCGTTTAAAATGTAATCATCTTTAAAAACCGCATTTGATTATCACAATTTGGAAAACTTGCGCTAAATCCTGTCCAGCCAGCATATTGGCAGAAGGCAGTGACATTCTCTGAGGTGTGGTCATATTTTGGCTTTTACAAAAGTCCTGAGAGAAACTTAATCGAAGATGGTCACCCTGTCTGCAGAACATGCAGAAATAAAGTCGCTGTAATGGGGGAAACGCAAGGCAAGTGGACATTGACCTCAATACTAAAACTACGTCTGGGAAATAATAACGTGAAGAAAAATGTTCGCAGCAAGTGGCTTTGAGCCAAAGGCTGAACGAACACACAAGACGAGGGTGACATTTAAGGGATAATATATACATATATATATATATATATTCATTGTACACTTATTACATAGATGCTCTTTACCACATAAATAATTACCGGGGCATACTGTATTGAAATTATCGTTTTAAATCTGACCGTTTATAAATCCATTTTGTACAGTGTACACATAACAATCGTCCAGACAAGATGATCACAATTAATAATTATAGCAGTATTAATAGTAAAGTCCTCTGATTTCATTTTCAATACAATCAAAAACAGAGACGCAAGACACAAGTTGCACGTGAATGAAACGAGAGAGCACGCCCGTTGTGATGTGCGCTGTTATAATGAGTTGCTATTGACGACGGCCATTATAAGGAAGGAAATGCCAATGAATAGAATTTAAAATGCATAGAGCTGCTTGTTTTATTTGTTGTGTGTTGATCAAATATAAAACTTGTTTTATGTTTTCAGTGTGTGCATCTGTTCTTTTTGAACACTTTCATCTCATTTGAACAAAACCGTGATAATATTGATAATCGTGATAATTTGGGTCACTATAATCGTGATATGAAATTTTCATACCGCTCCATCCCTAGTTTAAAGTCATATTAAAATGCCCACAAAATCTTTATTTCATAACAAGTATCCGATTTCTTATCTTAAGTATGCGATTCCAGAATTGGACGATTATCGATTCCCAACTTCTTGATTATCGATTAGTATTGATGCTGTAAATTCAGCTTTTTCATCCAAAGGAATACATTACATTTTTAAACATATTCAACAGTTATTTTAAATTGTAATAATATTTCACAATATTACCATTTACTGTTTTTTGATCAAATAAATGCAGCCTTGGTGAGCAGAAGAGACTTCTTTGAAAAACATGAACCGACCTCAAACTTTTAATGATAGTGTATTTGCAAAATGATCACATAAATTGCAGACATCGGACATCTTTACCTTTTTAATGTCATCCTCCGTGGCCTTTTTAAAGTCATGCTCAAACGGGCTGGTGAGCTCGTTAAACAGCCCGACCTCCTCGCAGTTCTTCAGGAAGCGGGTCGGCGTTGGCGTCTGGTCTGCAACAGCAGCCAATAAAGCCATAAACCCATGATGAATAATAGCTTGTGTTTGTTTTCTTTTATTGTGATGATCAGGTGACTCACCGGCGATGATGACGCTCTCATTGCGTGCTGGACCAAATCGCAGGGTCATCTCATGCTTGTGTTTATGCACCGCCAGGTGGTCCTCATTTGTGAATCGCTGTTGCAGACAGACACAAAGCATAAATAGTAATGTGAAAAAGAAAACGTGCAGCAAGCCTGTAACTTAACTGCAGGGTTTATTTAAATATCTGTAAGTGTGTAAGAGTGATGACATGCCTGTCCGCAGCCAGGAGCAGTGCAGAGGAACGGTTTATCATCACTCATATTCACAGCTTCAGTCTGCCACCTGATAACATGGGGGAAAACGCCACATCAAACTTGCAAATTTTCATTTTTTTCAACAACATAATTAGGGCCCTATGATTCCCGCGATGCAGGAAACCCGGACGGACTCACGGAATCCAGTCATAAAAACGGAATTTACTGTAAAACGCGGAATTTTACGGAATTTGTAACATTTTTGATGAATGAATAAAAAGCAGGTCAGTACACTTTTTTAAAATATGAATCCTGTCACGCCTGTCAGTGTTTTCAGCCTCTGCCGCCCCACCATATGAGGACATGAATTCATCAACTTCATCAGCAGTTCTCCGTTTCATTTGAGAAAAACTATCGTCATATCATAAACACACAGAAACTTGAACCCGTCAAAATAATAAGGTCGGCTTAACTTGAAAAAAATTGTGATAGAAATATTACAGTAGAATTTAGCTACGTCTCAATGTACATGCTAAAAAATGATGGGTTAAAAACAACCCAAGTTGGGTTGAAAATGGACTAACCCAGCGATTGGGTTGTTTTAAGCAAACATTTAACCCAACTGCTGGGTTAGTCCATTTTCAACCCAACTTAGGCTGTTTTTTAACCCAGCATTTTTTAGAGTGTGATAATACTAACACTACTACTAATAATGCTATTAATAAATTGCTGTTTGACAAAAAAGTTTGTTTAATTTGATTAAAAGATCAATGAAAAACCTATCTTAGAAATGAAATGTTATTGTTTTTATGAATCCAATTAATTAGGCATGCTTTTTAAATTATGAACATTTAATTAAACCATTAAAATGGAAGTCAGACTTACAACAGAAAACACAGAATTCAGTAAAAAAATACAATAAAATAAAAAAATAAAAGCGCATTTCATATGTCCCTAAACATGCCAGCTTTGTTAAACTTTTTATAAATTGTATAAGTTTCATGATTCCAATTAATTAGACATGCCTTATGAATACTAAAATTGTAATCCAGTCCAAAAACAAACAAACAAACAAACAAACAAACAATGCAAAACAGAAGAATTAAAGCATTAAATTTGGGAAAAAATAAAACTAATTTCATAGGGCCCTACATAATTATTTAAAGCCACACCTAAGAACAAATACACAAGTTTGGGGTTGGTCATTTTTCTTTCTTTTGTTGAAAGAAATGAATGCTTAGTTTTATTCAGTAATGATGTCAAATTGATAAAAAGTGATTTATATTTTGAAGGGAAAAAAGCTATTCTTTTTAATTCATCAATAAATCGTGCAAAAGCATCACAGTCTCATAAAATGATGATAAATCATATCAGAATGATTTCTGAAGGGTCATGTGACTCTGAAGACTGGTGAAAATTCAGCTTTGATCACAGAAATAAATTACATTTTAAAGTATATTAAAGTAGAAACCATTATTTTAAAATGTAATAATATTTCACAATATTACTATTATTTTTCTGTATTTTGTGATCAAATAAACGCAGCCTTGGTGAGCATTAGAGACTTCTTTCACAACATTAAAAACAGTAAAGTTTCCAAACTTTTGACCGGAACTGTTTATCAATCCATAAGCATGAGCAACGAGTATTATTCTGCACTACTGTCACTGAACTGGTGTTGTTTCAGACCCAGCTGACAGGACACAGATGGACTTATAAGATTAAAAGCAGAACAACGGGCATCATGCATCAATATCTGTTTAACGTAAGTTTAAACACTAATGACATTGGTGTCTGTGTGTTTATTAAACCCCTCAAACACTCACATGCAATAGTAAATGTGCTCTAATGGTCAGATAACAGCACAGCCTATTGTCACATTCATCTTCTAAATAGCACTGTTTCTGTATTATCACATAGCTAAACTCAAAGCGTCCGTGTCTTTAACCACAAACCTGCATTTATTTAGTGCATTTCCAGCGACGGCGGGACTGTGCCAGCACTAAAAACAGATTGTTTACATCAGTCTCAGCAGGCTAATCAATGCTCAGCTCTCATTCATTTCAATGGGACCTCAGCTAGCTGTGTTAGCATGCGTCGCCATATTAATAACAAAGAAACACCGACAAGCTCTCAACATGTCATAAAGCTGCGTTTGTATTGTGTTACATAGTCAGACTATTCTACCAGTCAACCGAAAGCTAGTAGAAAGGGCGTGTCTGTTTATAAATAGTGTGTACTGATGCGCTTACTCACCCGCAGGCTGAACCCTGAAGAGCCAAAGCCCACTTATACCAACTCTCGCGAGAATTAGGAACTCCGTCAATCACAAAACACGTGTGCAAACTCTCGCGAGACGTAGGTACTCCGCTCGCCCCAGAGCCAAGCCCTTTAAACTGTAATCTCGCGATATCCCTTTAATGCGAAAGTTATTATTTGGTGAATCGTTTATATATACAGGCGCTGGTCATATAATTAGAATATCATAAAAAAAATATTTATTTCTTGTAATTTTGTTGATTAGAACTGACAAACTAAGGAAAATCCCAAATTCAGTATCTCAGAAAATTTTTATATTGTGAAAAGGTTGAATATTGAAGACACCTGGAGCCACACTCTAATCAGCTGATGAACTCAAAACACCTGCAAAGGCCTTTAAATGGTCTCTCAGTCTAGTTCTGTAGGCTACACAATCATGGGGAAGACCGCTGACCTGACAGTTGTCCAGAAGACGACCATTGACACCTTGCACAAGGAGGGCAAGACACAAAAGGTCATTGCAAAAGAGGCTGGCTGTTCACAGAGCTCTGTGTCCAAGCACATTAACAGAGAGGCGAAGGGAAGGGAAAGTAACATCCCAAGCAATAGGGATAACTGCACCTGGAGAGGATTGTGAAACAAAACCCATTCAAAAATGTGTGGGAGAGTCACAAAGAGTGGACTGCAGCTGGAGTCAGTGCTTCAAGAACCACTACACACAGACGTATGCAAGACATGGGCTTCAGCTGTCGCAGTCCTTGTGTCAAGCCACTCTTGAACAACAGACAGCGTCAGAAGCGTCTCGCCTGGGCTAAAGACAGAAAGGACTGGACCGCTGCCGAGTGCTCCAAAGTTATGTTCTCTGATGAAAGTAAATCAGGGTCCCAGAGTCTGGAGGAAGAGAGGAGAGACACACAATCCACGTTGCTTGAGGTCCAGTGTAAAGTTTCCACAGTCAGTGATGGTTTGCGGTGCCATGTCATCTGCTGGTGTTGGTCCACTGTGTTTTCTGAGGTCCAAGGTCAACGCAGCCGTATACCAGGAAGTTTTAGAGCACTTCATGCTTCCTGCTGCTGACCAACTTTATGGAGATGCAGATTTCATTTTCCAACAGGACTTGGCACCTGCACACAGTGCCAAAGCAACCAGTACCTGGTTTAAGGACCATGGTATCCCTGTTCTTAATTGGCCAGCAAACTCGCCTGACCTTAACCCCATAGAAAATCTATGGGCTATTGTGAAGAGGAAGATGTGATATGCCAGAGCCAACAATGCAGAAGAGCTGAAGGCCACTATCAGAGCAACCTGGGCTCTCATAACACCTGAGCAGTGCCACAGACTGATGGACTCCATGCCACGCCGCATTGCTGCAGTAATTCAGGCAAAAAGAGCCCCAGCTAAGCATTGACTGCTGGACATGCTCATACTTTTCAGTTGGCCAAGATTTCTAAAAATCCTTTCTTTGTATTGGTCTTAAGTAATATTCTAATTTTCTGAGATACTGAATTTGGGATTTTCCTTAGTTGTCAGTTATAATCATCAAAATTAAAAGAAATGAACATTTGAAATATATCAGTCTGTGTGTAATGAATGAATATAATATACAAGTTTCACTTTTTGAATGGAATTAGTGAAATAAATCAACTTTTTGATGATATTTCTAATTATGACCGGCACCTGTATACACACACGCTTTTAAACTCGTTCTAAATCGGATTTAACACTTGATTTTGTAATATGCTAAATATTTATATATAAGCCAAAACTATAATTTTAGCAAATTAATTAATGAGCAACGCATTTGTTGCAGGTTTCATTATTTAACCTTTGTTATGGTTGGTTAATAAAAATACAACTGTTAACTTGTAGTTCAGGTACCGTTAAACGATATTAACAAATATCATTTTATCTTAAATGTATTAGTAAATGTTGAAATGACTAAGATTAAATCAATGCTTAAGTCTTTTTCATTGGTAGTTCATTTTAACTAATGAGAGTTTTATGTACTTCTCTCCAAAACAAAAAGTTGCAAAGCTTGTTTGTTGGTAATGTACAAGCGTATGAATATAAAAATGAAGCAGACACCACAGAGTTACGGTAAACGGTGATCTAAATTTATTTAACGCAATTTACAAATGCAATTGTGGCTTTTAACTGGCTTACAACCATTTGCTATAAATTTACAGTCCATTAACCAGCAGTTTAACCCCTGAAAACATCTGAGTGGACCCTTACAGTCTTCACACACTCACACACTCCTGATGTACAGAAAGTGCTATCAGGTTCTTTATTTCCATGATGAAGTTCAGGTGGATACTCCGGTAGCACCGATGGAGCTGTTGCTGTTCTTATTTAAATGGGCATGAACCGGATATGGGGGTTAAATAGTTAAACAATATTTAATTGTTACATGATTTCTTTTAACATGATGGACTTCATACTTCCATCTCCTGCAGAGACCAACAGCAGACGTTTTGGTAGCAACAGCAAAAATACGTAGTCATAACTGCACTAAATGTGTTTACATGTCTAGCAGATTTTTACATGGCGAACAGGATCAGGAAAGCAACCATCAAACAGAAGAGCCCCATGGCTTCAGACAGAGCAAACCCCAGGATGGCGTAAGAGAAGAGCTGCTGCTTTAGAGACGGGTTCCTGCAATAAACAAAACACACTGCGCTTTACAAGAATTACATGCAGAGACAAAATGTTTACAATTCTTTAAAACTAGCAGTTTCCATCCTAAGTTGTGAATTTAACTCGTGCACAAAAATCTGTAAATAAAGCAGTGCTTCCATCCCATGTGTTCAAGAGAAGAAGTCGCCACTTCCTGAGAAACCAGCGCAAAATATCGGTAATAAAAATGGAAGTTGCTGCAATCTGGGAAGAAACTGTGGCTCTTTTATCCTTCATCATAAATGACTTGCGAAATAAACGCGGTCGTGTAAACTTGCATCCGGAAGACTAATGCTCAGGCATTTCTGAACGAGCAAACCATTTATTTGGTAAATGTGTTTCCATCGTAGTTTATTGAGTCTTATGAAAAATAAAGTGATCTGCCTCAGATGAGCGCACAAGTTTATGCACATTTTTAGAATTTATGCGCATCTTGGAATTTCCATCCAGCATTTTCTGTGTGATATCCCAAAATGTGAATAAAATAATTTTGTTTTAAAACAAAAAGTGTTGTTTTTTAAAATGGATGGAAACATGGCTAGTGAAATGTACAAGCACTTATAAAGCATTAAACAGAGGTAACACTGGCAGGAACTGAAATACACCATCATTCAAAAGCGGAAAAAAAAAAAAAAAAAAAAAAAAAAAAAAAAAAAAAAACACACATTTCATAGGGCCCTAAACATGTAATTTTATTACATTTTTAATAGTCTGTATATTTCATGACTTCAATTAATTAGACATGCTTTTGATTACTAAAATTCAATTCAACCATTAAAAACTTTAGTTAAAATTTAAACGGAAAAAAATTAAATGAAAAAAAAAGAAAGATTTCATAGGGCCTTAAAATACTTATAAACCATTTAACCCAGAGGTAACATTGGCAGGCTGGAAAAAGGAGCTCATTTTTGCACTTGTATGTCAGAGGCGGCTTTATTACAGTGTGTGTATGCGCTTCAGACGGGAGCGTGAAATCTGCGGGAAAAAAAGAGTAGAATTATGTGCAATCCCGCACGAAATTCAGACCGGTCACACCAACACGAACACCCTGTCATGAGGAAAAATCCAGCAGAACGCGCGTTCACCGTGTAAGAGGGTTAACCGGACTGAACGAGAGGAGGCGGGTGCGTGTCAACTCTCTGTCGGTCGGAGAGGAGAGCACAGCTGGTATCGAAACTCTAGAAAAAGAGTATCATATCGGTTCAGATATTTCAGTATTGATACGTCATATCAATAGACAACACTACACTGAAGACTGGAGTACTGATGCTGAAAATTCAGCTTTGATCACAGGAATTAATTACATTTGACATCTATATATTCACATAGAAAACAGTTCTTTTAACATGGTAATATTTCACAATATTACTGTTTTTACTGTATTTTTGAGCAAAAGAAAAAAAATGCAGCCGTGGCGAAGATTTTTTTTTAAATCTTGCCAACCCTAAACTTCTGATCGGTAGTAGAGCTGGGTATTGACAAAGTTCACAATTCAATCAGATTTCGTTTCAATATCAATCATTTTGGATATACAGCAAACACTTAAATTACACTTAAGTTATAATGAAGTTATACTAACTTTACAATTACATAATAATGTTTCTACTCCGATTAGTTTTTTGAAAGGCTATAAACACTTCAATGGTGGCTGTCATAAAACCCTGACAGATTTATTCACACATGCAATAAATATTGAAGAACATCTAAAAATTATATTGAATATGTAATATGGTGCATATATTTAGCAAAACTCTCTTCTCTAGAGTTAAGCCGACTATTGAGTTTATGGTCACTGAATATAGGTTTTCTGAGAAATGTTACGTTACGATACACTGTCACGTCACATTAAACGGCGCCAAAGAGGTGCTCATTTTGTGAATTTCTTAGTAAAATGGATGTCATTTGAAATCTCAGACTTTGTGGCAAAGCACAAAGATTATTGCGATTTATTGGATGGGAGGCGCACTGCAATGCTCCATTCATTCATCAACTGAAAACAGGATGACTAATTGATTTTTGGGATTTAAGATATCAGTTTGTAAAAATGAGTCTTGATTAAAATCGAGAAATCAATATCTTTTTTTCACCCAGCCCTAATCAGTAGTGTATAAGAGTGTGAAACGCATCTGACCTGGCGTATCCGATGATAAGGCTACCGAACACTGTTCCAATTCCAGCTCCGGATCCAGCCACGCCCACGGTGGCAGCTCCCGCTCCAATGAACTTAGCGGCGGTGTCGATGTCACGGCTCACGGCACTGGTCTGGAAGCTTCTGAGGGCCACCTGAGTGAAGGGCGACTGAGGCAGGACAGCAGCACTGACCTACAAGAGCAATGGAGGACTTACATGACCTCTACACGAGCCTAGTGTGTTCAGCCTGCCACCTATCATCCTTCAACAGCAACTGAGCTAAAACAATATGACAATTACATTTCTCACCAGAAGGAACAATTGTAAAGTTTATGAGAAGCATGACAATTTGTTTTACCATATAGGGTTAGTTCATCCAAAAATAAAAATTCTCCCATTTCCTCGCAGTCATGTTGCTCCAAACCCATGAGACTTTGGTTCATCTTCGAAACACACATGAAGATCTGTTTAAAATGAAAGCTGAGAGGTTTTAGTCCCGCCAATGAAAGTCGAGGAAACCAAAACTTGGGTCGTAAAATGAACCCATAAGAACCTTCAAGTCTTGGAAACTGATATGAACACTTTATAATGAGGGACAGATTTAAGTTAGGCTTACCCAAAACATTTACGGGCTTGGAAAGACATGAGGCAATGACAGAAATTTCATTTTTGCATGAACTATTCCTTTAACACACTTGCAGATCAGAAGAGCTCCGCATCAACTCATATTGATCAAGTTTGACTTTTGACTAAAGACGCTTTGTATGTCAACTTCATTTCAAACACAAAACGTGACCTTCAAGCCTGCAAATAAAGAGTTACCATAAACGAAAGGAGCTCAACGGAGAGGCAAAAGCAGGTCTGACACTCACCTCTGGTTTGACCTCTGGCCTGGAGAGTACAGCAGCAGAAAGCGGCCTGTACAGGGACCTGGAGCCCGCACGCACCTACAATACACAAAAACACACTGACTTTATAATAGAACGACCTAGACAGTTGAAGTTGAAGTTTATTCGTCATTACACATGTACAAGTACAGTATAACGAAATGAAGTTTGGAGCAAGCCTCCGGGCCGCAGCCGATTATTCAGGCGCCGCCCTACGCTCTCCAGAAATACAAGAATGCAATTTAGCAAGCATTACATAGCAAACACAACAAAACAAACATAAACATGACACAGTACACGTGGTCACGTGATGGGATTTTTTGTATGGAGTGGAGAGGAGATAGATAAACAGGCAGACGGTTGGAGGGGTGGGATCGGGTAGGTTGTGTATGGTGCGAGTGAGTCTGAGATTGTGTTGTGTGAGAATGTTAGCCATAACTTCAGATGTTTTCGAGTTCAGTTCTATGGTTTGTCCTTGAAGGGAGATAAGGCAGTGCACAGGGAAAGATAGCAGACAGCTGCCCGGCTGACCTCCCAACCGAGAGATAGGGACCAAGTGAGGTTCGTTGGGCTAGTTGATTAGGTCAGGCAAATACAATTTATTATTTTTAATCCATTTGATGATCTTCGGTAATTTGTCCGGATCATAATCAATCAATCAGATCTGGTCCTCAGCATTCGCGTCCGGTCTGTGCAGTTTCCCTAGACATTACGTCCAGCCTCATGGCCAGACCGGTTACAGTCCGTAAAAGTTCACCGATCTGACCCCCGATAGAGCCCACTCTACCCTGCGTATCCGCAGTCCGGACTGCGTTGTTACGGTTCAGTTCCTCAATTCCTATCACTTTCTGATCTAATTCCTTCAAACCGGTCACACACAACCCGAAGCATTCTTTAATTTCCACAGACAGCGGCTGGGTGA
>CM031951.1:10423996-10588996 GCA_018749465.1 Paracanthobrama guichenoti
ATATATAATTGGTCTATATAATGTTTAACATAATGACATCAGAAATAACAGTAATTAAAATGACAGAAAAATAAGAGTTCAAGGGAAAAGTAATTAAATTACGTAAGTGATTAATCACACCCAACACTGATTATGACATAAAAAGTTCGGAATTTTGACATAAAACGTCACAATTATGACAGAAATTCTATAAATATTCAATAAAAAAAATCAGATTTTATTACTTTTAATGTCATATTAATGATGTGTGCTTCTGTAATACTGCCCTAATTGTGTTTAATTTTATAGACCTGCATTAAAGATCTAGGCAATCCAGTCATAATACAAACCATTCTAAAATCATTCAGATTAATACCTCTGTTCAACAAAAAGAGACAGTAATACTTCTGTAATCTGCCCATGTAAATATAGCTTTCCTCTGGTTTCTCCCCGAGCAGCTGTCACTGAGCGTCTGCTGAGCGTGTCCAGCTCTTCCACATGCAGTATTTGTCTGCTTGAGGGTGATGAATGGCCCGAGGGTGCCGTGGCTCGTGTGGAGGTTCAGGTAATGAGTGCACTGACGGCTGGAGCCTCAGGTGTGATCAGTGCAGGTGAGAAGCACTCAATCTCACGCGCACCCAGAACACACTCACATCAGCGCCTCATCACACTCTAATGATGCTAGAAGCTTCATCAATGTTTTAAATATTAGTTTTTCTCTTTTATGTTCAATTACATTTGTTAAACACACTGATAAATACATGTAATTTCTAAATTAGAATTAAAAATAGTAAATCAATTCCATATTAGTACTCAATTTAAGCTTGTAGGAATTAAAGCGTAAATATAAAATGAAGTAAAACTACTCAAGTTTTCTGATACTGGTGTTCCCATCATGCACTGGGGTTTGAATAATTAAGAGGGTGGTTTTCCAGCTGTTTTATCATTGCTTCTCTTGTTAGGTTTAGCCATTTTGTGACATCTGGAGTTCATTTTCTACTCAAAACGATCCATTAAATGTTACCGTCACTGTGTATTGTGTACCAAGTATTGAGTGTCTGCGCTCAGGTGCTGTGTTACTTCTATTATGGTATCTAGACAATATCTATTGTGTTATTCACTCAGATATTTCTAAGCATACACTTTAAAAGTGTGGTTTAAGTCAATGTTATATTTTTGGAGTACAGTGTACTAAGTAGAAATTGCTCATCCTTTTACTGGCCAAACTAAAATGACTTATTTTCTTTCTAAATTTTACTTAACTTAGTTGAGTTTACTTAATTTCATATGAGAAATTTACTTAAAAAATATGTGTGCAAGAACTCGCCAAAGAAAAATTAAGTAAATCTTACTTATTGTTTTTTTTTCAGTGCAGATTTGTTAAAAATTGGATGTCATAGATTTGCAGTCAGTTTATTCATATTTTATCAGTTAATATAAAACTCTTTGAGAATATATAATAATCTCAGTAGTATGTCCCAGAAGTAAAAGCACATTTCTGCCACATAGGAAAAAAAAAATGGCCATGAGTTGAAATAACGACAAAAATCAAAACTTTTAAATTAAGTCCTGGTTTCACAGACAGGGCTTAGATTAAGCCAGGATAGGACCTTAGTTCAATTAGGACATTTAAGTCGCTTTTATAAACATGCCTTAGAAAAACATTACTGATGTGCATCCTGAGACAAAACCATGGCACTGACATGTTTTAAGATATACTGCTTTCAGTTAAAACAGCTCAAACATGCATTTTAGTCTGGGACTAGCTTAAGCCTCGTCTGTGAAACCAGGGGTTTAAGTCTTAATTATGAGATTAAAAATCATAATTATAACATAAATCATAATTATGACATTAAAAGTCATTATGGCTTTAAAAAATGTCATAATTATGACAGATTTTATGATTTTTAATCTCATATTTAGGACTTTTTCCTTGGTTTCACAGACGAGGCTTAAGCTAGTCCCAGACTAAAATGCATGTTTGAGCTGTTTTAACTGAAAGCAGTATATCTTAAAATATGTCAGTGCCATGGTTTTGTCTCAACATGCACATCAGTAATGTTTTTTCTAAGGCATGTTTATAAAAGCGACTTAAATGTCCTAATTGAACTAAGGTCCTATCTGGCTTAATCTAAGCCCTGTCTGTGAAACCAGGACTCATAATTATGAATTTGCATACCATCTCATAACTCCTACTTTGAATGTCATAATTATGGTTCACCAAAGCAAGTTTTTCTCCACGTGGCAGAAATGGGCTTTTATATGGAACTGTGTTGTCATTGACAAAATAAGTAATTTGATATAAAAATGCATTTAAATGAAAAGGAATAGAATATAATTATGGGGTTGCCTGTGTTTAATGGTAACACTTTACAATAAAGTAATGCATTAACATTAGCACTTTATTTTACAGTCCTGTTCCCCTGTACTATATACTACAATAGTAATTGCAATAACTAGGTATTAACTGTGAACCTACACTTAAACCTAACCTTAACCCCTGTAGTTACCTCATATTACCCAGTACTTTCTCAGTTAAGTTTTCACTGTAAGTGCATGTACTATAAAATAAAGTGCAACCACATTAACTATGACATGAACTAACCAGCAATACATTTGTTATAGTATTTATTACACTCTAAAAAATGCTGGGTTAAAAACAACCCAAGTTGGGTTGAAAATGGACAAACCCAGCAAATGGGTTGTTTTAACCCAGTGGTTGGGTTGTTTTAAGCAAACATTTAACCCAACTTGGGTTGTTTTTAACCCAGCATTTTTTTAAAGTGTACATTTTGATGACGTTAATAAATCATTTTGAGTTAATTTGAGCTAAAATCCATTAAATAATATTAAACTTTTTAATAATGTATCAGTAAATGTTGAAAATAATATTTTCATATTTTACTCATAACTAACATCAACAAACGGAACCTTATTGTCAAGCGTTTCCTGTTTAATTATGTTACAGGGTTAATAGCATCCAAATGGGGATTAAGATAACTGCGCAATGGACTGTTTGACATCTCATGTTCAAAACATGTGAGCAAATGGCAGAGCATTGCATTTGTATGCACTTCCCTTCTTAATAGAATGGGATGCTCCCGTTCCCTGTGTCCCCTTTCCACCAGAGGGGGTCAGTGAGCCTGAAGTGCCTTCTGCACCCACTGCTCTCCCTAGTGAACACATCAGCCAATCAACACATACACTGCTCTTACTGCTTCTGTAGCATGTAGTATGTATTCAGCGTATGTTAGCTTTCGGTGTGTAGAATACAGAGTAACTATAATATGCATTTTATTTATATTACGCTCAACGACACTAGAGGGTGTAAAGAAAACGTGAGTAAAACAAGCGGTTTAAACTAAAGGCTGGACTCCACATAGTGTTCCTTACAACTTACCAAAGATCCAGTGATCCATGGATATTGACACATGAATCGTGTTTCCTGACGTTTATATGAGCCTCATTTCAACGGCGTGGAAATACATAAAGCAAATTTGCCTGTGAATGCTTTATATAAATACAATATAGGTCTAAATCCAGGTGATCAGTTTTATATATATCGTTATATCGTCAGCCCTAAAACTTGGATAGTTTTTGTCAGTGTTTATTTAAAAACATAAAATTTATACAATGATAAATATTTTATTGGTGAGTTGTCAATACAATATATAACAATACAATTGATAGGGTATGATTTTCCCCCAGAATTCAACAAAATGATAACTGCAAATCCACGTTTCTCTGTCTGGAGTTCAGTTGTTTCTGTGAATTGCAGCGATCCATTTGCTTCTCTTTCCTGTAGCTTTCGGCAGTCTGTAAAAACATACCTCGGATTTCGTGTCAAATCTATTTATGCAGTCAATCCTCAAAGCTCTTTCCTGTTTTAGATGTGTTTTGTGTGTTTTTTGCGGCATTCGCGCTGTAAACCAATGCTGCCACTCAGAGCCACTCATCACTCCAGGTGACGGTAACGTCATGCACATACCCTCTATTGCCAAAGGATGAGCATTCCATAACCATGCACTGTATCCCATCACTTTATCCCATCATGCACTGTCTGTATCCCATCATGCACTGTATCCTATCACTTTATCCCATCACTGTCTGTATCCCATCATGCACTGTCCCATCACTTTATCCCATCATGCACTGTATCCCATCATACTCTGTATCCCATCATACTCTGTATCCCATCACTTTATCCCTTCATTCACTGTATCCCATCATACTCTGTATCCCATCATGCATTGTCTGTATCCCATCATGCACAGTATCCCATCACTGTATCCCATCATGCACTGTATCCCATCACTTTATCCCATCATGCACTGTCTTTATCCCATCATACTCTGTATCCCATCACTGTGTTCCATCATGCACTCTCCCATCACTTTATCCCATCATGCACTGTCTGTATCCCATCATGCACTGTATTCCATCATGTACTGTCTGTATCCCATCACTGTATCCCATCATGCACTGTATCCCATCATACTCTGTGTCCCATCATGCACTGTCTGTATCCCATCACTGTATCCCACCATGCACTGTATCCCATCATGCAAAAGTCCCAAGGGATATTTTAAGATTAAAATGCAAAATAATTGTTTTTATTTCCATCGTAACTGCACTTATTAAATTAAGCATGCGTGTAACGCCACGTTACATAAATATAGTTTTTAATTTTTATATTATGCTATTTATTTAAACATAGTATATTAATTGAACTATTGTATGAACATTACATTTTATTGTCATTATGTTTCATGCATTTTTTATTTACTCATTTATTATAATTTCTTTCTTTCTTTTTTTTTTGCATATAAACAAAATAAGGGAAAAAAAAAGGAATACGGCCAAAATGAGCTAAACTGAGCAGAACTGTGCTTTCTGAGGATGGCTTTAAGACCGATTATTCACCAGGGAACAGTATACGGGTGTTTAATTGTCTCTCTTTCACTGTCACTGAGATCACGTTTATCCTCCGTTCACCCTCTTTATCACTTTCTCTAGTCTATATTCTCTGTTCTTTATGGTCCTCTCAGCACTCCTCCGCCTCATTCTCATGCTCGACTGTCTCTTTTTTCTTCTTTACTACACATCCCTTCCCCCTTCGGTGAGTTGAACATCTTGAGTGGGTGTATTTGCATGCGGCCCTCATCAGACAGCACACACACGGGCGGCTGATAAAAGGCATTGACCCCCTTAACCTTTATGAATTACAATTTGTGCCAGCAGCACATCCTGTCAGAGGAGTGGGCACCCATGGAGCTGTGTGTGTGTGTGTGTGTGTGTGTGTGTGTGTGTGTGTGTTGTGCAGTTGTTAGAGAGGAAAAAGGCTCGTGCAGGTTCTGGTCAACACCTTTGACAAGCTGTGAGAGGCGTTCAGCACACTGACAGCGCCGGCAACAGAGAGAAACACTCACACAACACGCACACACGCTAATATGTGTGCTACATCAATACATAAATACAGGCTCTGCACATGCAGATAGGCCTCACTCACACACACACACACACACACACACACACACACACACACACACACACACACACACACACACACACACACACACACACACACACGCACTCACACATGCACAGGGATTTTTAATATGGGAACCAATATACATTAACCACTTGTTAATGCTACAATATAACTTATAACTACAATATACAATATATACAACTTAAAATAAAATATGAGAATAACTAATAATGTGTTGTTTCAACAAAGTAAGTGTTTGTGCTGCATTACATTTTTTAATTTTAATCAATTGTATATATAGACAAAAAAAGTTGTGATCACTAATAGCAACAATAATTATTTTACAATGTATTTCTATTTTTTAAATATAGCCTAGATTTTATTTTAATTTTAGAATTAAATATTTTAATACAAATTAAAAATAAAATGAATTTACTGAAAAATGTTAAATAATTACAACAATGAAATATAAATATAAATACAATTTGAAATAGTTATATTATCTACATTTTAAAATAATTAATTCCAGTACTGGCAAAGCAGCATCATCATTACTCCAGTCTTCAGTGTCACATGATCCTTCAGAAATCATTCTTCATAATATTTTTATGATATACTGTGATACATTTTCTTTTTTTTTCTTTTTTTTTATGAATGTTCAAAAGAGCTGCACTTATCCCATTATTGGAATATATGTTGGAACAAGAAGTGCCATCCCCAAACTGTTCCCACAAAGTTGGGAGCATGAAATTGTCCAAAA
Organism: Paracanthobrama guichenoti; assembly: GCA_018749465.1. NCBI lineage: Eukaryota > Metazoa > Chordata > Actinopteri > Cypriniformes > Gobionidae > Paracanthobrama > Paracanthobrama guichenoti. Next base: position 10,430,227 of record CM031951.1, read on the forward strand.
TGTCTTGGTCTGCTGAAGCACTAAGAGTTCCTTTCACTGGAACTAAGGGGCCAAGCCCAACCCTGGAAAAACAACCCCACACCATAATCCCCCCTCCACCAAACTTTACACTTGGCACAATGCAGTCAGGCAAGTATCGTTCTCCTGGCAACAGCCAAACCCAGACTCGTCCATTTGATTGCCAGACAGAGAAGCGTGATTGGTCACTCCAGAGAACACGTCTCCACTGCTCTAGAGTCCAGTGGCGGCGTGCTTTACACCTCTGCATCCCACGCTTTGCATTGCACTTGGTGATGTAAGGCTTGGATGAGCTGCTCGGCCATGGAAACCCATTCCATGAAGCTCTCTACACACTGTTCTTGAGTTAATCTGAAGGCCACACAAAGTTCGGAGGTCTGTAGCTATTGACTCTGCAGAAAGTTGGTGACTTCTGCACACTATTTAGTAGTGAGGAAATTTCATGAATGGACTTAGTGCACAGGTGGCTACCTATCACGGTACCACGCTTGAATTCACTGAGATCCTGAGAGCGACCCATTCTTTCACAAATGTTTGTAGAAGCGTCTGCATGCCTAGTGCTTGATTTATACACCTGTGGCCATGAAGTGATCGGAACACCTGAATTCAGTGATTTGGAGGGGTGTCCCAACACTTTTGGCAATAATATGTATGTATTGACTGACATCTCTCCTGTCCCTATGTTGAGAGGAATCAGGAGTAAGTGCAGAGGCATGTGCCATGATGTCATTATCATGTGACCAACCAGCGTCAGTTGCGTCGCTTCATTCACAAATCCTCTCCCGTGGCCTCATGGGATAGTAAAAGTGCCCGTCGTATACACACTTCAAAATCTCACTGGAAGTAGTAGGTCATCTGGGTACTTACTTTTTTATGAGTACTGTGAATTCAGACATACTTCTTTTGTCACATATAATAGGGAAGTATGCAATTTCGGATGCAGCCTGAGTGTTGAACTTTCTTCTTTCTTTCTGAACGAGCCTTTACATTTGCCAACAATAGAACTTTTGTTTATTTATTATTATTATTATTATTATTATTATTGTGTGTGTGTGTGTGTGTGTGTGTGTGTGTGTGTGTGTGTGTGTGTGTGTGTGTGTGTGTACGTCTGTCGCCCAGTGGCCCAGCTGGCTCTTTTCTCCGGCTGTGTGGTCTTAGCGGAGATGATTCCTTCCTGTTTGAAGGGATTCAGAGATCTAAAGGTCATTAGTATTCTAAAGATTGATTTTCTGAGCTGATCTATAACAGCACTGATCTGTGTCTGCCACATTCAGCTGAGATCAACAGAATAATCTTTCTCTCTTGTTCTCTTTCTTTTTACTTAATTATACATACAACATACAATAGAAACAATATAGTTTAATAATATAATATTTATATTTCTGTGTGAATTTCTCTGTCTTATTCGTATGCAATAAGTCCATTCGTGTGTAATTAAATTAACTGGTAACATTTTACAATATAAGGTTCCATTTGTTAACATAGTTAGCATGAACAAACAATTAAAGTTCTAAAGAATCTATTAGTCATTAATTACATTTAAGTCAGTTTGCTGTATAATATTCTCACTTGATTTCAAACTAACCCACAAAATGAATCATGCGCATAGATGTGTGTAAGCGACCCAAACGTGTTCTCAACCCTCACAGACCCCTCGCTGACATGTTTATTACAGGTGGCGGGAGAGCAGTCCAGTGCTCTTTATCTTTCTCTATGGATGCACTAAATATATGCTCAGTGTGAAACCAGAGAGCTGCAAATGGAGGCTGCATGTTAAGTTATCATAGACTCTGGCACAGATACCTCCCAAGATGCCTTATTACTGCCAAATTACAAGGCATCATTGCATGTATGAACTTGAAGTTAGGGTAGGCAATGTTCATTAAAGTATATTAATGTCATTTTAGTTTATTATAAAAGTTTATATCATAAGTCAGTACATTCAACATACAATTTAGCCATCTTTCAAAGACAATAGAAGTAATTGTGAAATACATATAAAGATGTTCGTTAATCCTACTTAAGTAGGTCAAAAAAGCATTTAATATACACTATATTGCCAAAAGCATTGGGACACCTCTCCAAATCATTGAATTCAGGTGTTCCAATCACTTCCATGGCCACAGGTGTATAAATCAAGCAACGACCGTGATAGGTTGCCACCCGTGCAATAAATCCATTCGTGACATTTCCTCACTACTAAATATTCCACAGTCAACTGTTAGTGGGATTATAACAAAGTGGAAACAATGGGAACAACAGCAACTCAGCCACGAAGTGGTAGGCCACGTAAAATCACAGAGCGGGGTCAGCGCATGCTGAGGCTCACATTGCACAGAAGTCGGCAACTTTCTGCAAAGTCAGTAGCTACAGACCTCCAAACTTCGTGTGGCCTTCAGATTAGCTCAAGAACAGTGTGTAGAGAGCTTCATGGAATGGGTTTCCATGGCCGAGCAGCTCATCCAAGCCTTACATCACCAAGTGCAATGCAAAGCGTGGGATGCAGAGGTGTAAAGCACGCCGCCACTGGACTCTAGAGCAGAGGAGACATGTTTTCTGGAGTGAGCAATCACACTTCTCTGTCTGGGTTTGACAGTTGCCAGGAGAATGGGACTTGCCTGACTGCATTGTGCCAAGTGTGAAGTTTGGTGGAGGGGAGATTATGGTGTGGAGTTGTTTTTCAGGGGTTGGGCTTGGACCCTTAGTTCCAGTGAAAGGAACTCTTAATGCTTCAGCAGACCAAGACATTTTGGACAATTTCATGCTCCCAAATTTGTGGGAACAGCCCCTTCCTGTTCCAACATGACTGCGCAATATAGTGCAATATATACTGTTGGCAATATAGTGTACATTTTTACTATAATACTTTTTCATTTAATTTCAGTTAATATCCAATTGAGTGTTTAAAAACATTAATTTCACACTTAAGTATAATTTCCGAAATCAGTACTCTTTTTAAAGACTACTTATTTTTCTCAAGGGTTGTAGGACCCGTGTATAACTACAAAACAAATCCTCTCACACATTACTCATTTCTGTTTGTCTATAATGTGATGCATTATAAATCATTGTAATCTAGCAGAATTTCACCCCAATGACACTGATGCATTATAAGACAATCCACACGTTCATAAATGAGTCTCCAGTACTCAGCATAAAGCAGAGAGACGGTAAGAGAACAGAGAGACTAGTCTGTTTTCTCATATAGACATGAAAGATTCCCCTAGGAGCGATGGAATGTGTTTTTGACTGGAAACTAGGCATAATAATACGAATATCACAGAGTGAATCATCAAGCCAATCGATGTGCTGAATTCATTAAGCTTGAGCTCACCCAGGTGAAAAGAGAAAATGACCTGCAGAGATGTTGTCACATGACCAGTGTTGTGTGTGTGTAGTTATACATTATGGGGGACAAAATGTGTGTTGTTGTGTGTGTGATAATACGTTATGGGGACAAAATGTGTGTGTGTGTGGTCATACGTTATGGGGACAAAATATGTGTGTGTTCTCTAGTAAGTGTTATTGGTGTATATATACTTAAGTGTGAACTGAATGTAGTTCACTTCAAAATGAATTTACTCACCTCCATGTCATTCAAGATGTTCATGTTTTTCTTTCTTCAGTCGAAAAGAAATTAAGTTTTTTGAGGAAAACATTCCAGGATTTTTCTCCTCATAATGGACTTCAATGGCAACCAACGGCTGAAGGTCCAAATCAATGCAGTTTCAGAGGAAGGGCTTCAGAGGCTCTGCACGATCCCAGACCAGGAATAGGGTCTTATCTAGACAAACCATTGGTCATTTTCAAGAAAAAATAAACATTTATATACTTTTTAACCTGCATTGCTCATCTTGCGCTGCTCTGTGACTCGCCACGGATTGCGTAATCACGTTGGAAAGGTCTCGTGTCTAGCAGGCGGAAGTACCGCCCCAAGTGAACGTGCGAAGACTAATACAAGATGAGCAATGTAGGTTAAAAAGTATATAAATGTGTATTTTTTTTTTTCTTGAAAATGACCGATGGTTTGGCTAAATAAAACCCTGTTCCTGGTCTGGGATCGTGCAGAGCCTCTGAAGCCCTTCCTCTGAAACTGCATTGATTTGGACCTTCAGCCGTTGGTTGCCATTGAAGTCCATTATGAGGAGAAAAATCCTGGAATGTTTGCCTCAAAAAACTTCATTTCTTTTTGACTGAAGAAAGAAAAACATGAACATCTTTGATGAGATGGGGGTGAGTAAATTAAAAGGAAATTTTAATTTTAAAGTGAACTAATCCTTTAATTGCATGTTAATTGCAATTAAATTAAAAAGTATATTAAATGCAATCAGCTGAACTTTAGTGTTTTTTGACCCACTTCAGTAGGACTGTCTTTATATGTCATTATCTCATTATTACTACTATAATCTTTGAAATATGGTTAAAGTACTGCTGAATGTACTGACAGCGTTTGTGATAAACTAAAATATACTTTAATTAATATAACCTTAATGTAACTATTAAAGCCTGTCTATCATAGTTAAATATATTAATTTAAATGATTTAATGATGAAGTGCTTTACATGTGATTTTAGGATGTTAGATAACACAGAATAACATGAAGTTGAGCAAATGAACTATGTGAAGGGAAGTATTTCACTATGTATATGCCTGCATACGTCAGCATGTGTCTTGAGTGGGAGTACGTTTGACGGGGGAGCCGAGTGATGATTGGTTTACAGATGTGCACTTCCCTTCTGGTCTCCAAGGTGAGCTGGATTTACGACGGCAGAGTTTGATGGGAGAATTCTTCGCTGTTTAATCTCAGCCACTGCAGGCTGATTAGAAAAAAACCCAGATAATGGAAGACACATGACCTCTGCGGTGCTCAACCAAGGGCGTTTGATCGCATTTACACACTCACAGACAGAAACGCATGGAGATGGCTCTTCTGGAGACATCTGGGAAGGAGACGACGCCTGACACGAAAACACATATGTGTTTTAAATCCACATTCATGTCGTAATTGTAGTTTCCCAACACTTCAACGGCGGCTCCTTCAAACACACAGGCTGGCTTTGCACTGAACCCTGGGTAGCGAGACCAGGTGTCATTAACATGTCAGTCACAGTAATAACCTGTCGAGCTTCTCTGATTTTTAATGGCCTGACCTAATGTCAGAGAGAGACAGAGAGAGACGGCGTGAGGTGTGTGTGTGTGCGTGTTTAAGCCCTGTGCTGCGGAATGTCAGCAGCAGATGCCAAACTCAGCAAGTTCCGGAATGCTCAATTAGTCGCTTTTATAGGCCCCATTAATAAGCATTAATTTTCTCTCCCCAGATATGAGCACAGGCAGTCTGCTCAGGGCCGTTTGGCAGAAACACTGGGCTCTCACACAGACCTACTCTAAATCCTTCAATACCTCCAATAGTTCAAAGGCCACCACAAAACTGCATCACGTCTGTGAAAATGAAGAACATGTCATAGAGCTGTTAAGAAACAAAACTGGCCAGTTGCTGGTCTCATGATTATGACTCAGGGCTGGTAATGCAAACGTTGATTTGATTCCAAGTGGTGTTGAACTGTGAACAAGAGAGACTTGTTTTGTAGACCAAGACTTTACAAGAGAATTTTAGAATGGAAATAACTCTGAGAAGGAGTTTATACTGTGCCGTTTACGGTTGTTGCTTATCATATTGTACAACATTAGCCCTGTCTTTAATGTCGTACTATGGTACAGCTTTCAAAAGTTTTCATGTTTTATGTTCACCAAGGCTGCAAATATTTGATAATTTTTATTTTTATATGCTTTAAAATACAGTTTATTTCTGTGATCAAAGCTGAATTTTCGGCGTCTTCAGTGTCACATGATCCTTCAGAAATCATTCTAATATGCTGATTTGCTGCTCAAAAAAATTATCAATGTTGAAAACAGTTCATATTTTTGTGTAATCAATGATACATTTTTACATTTTACATCCTTTTTCAGGATACTTGATGAATAGAAGGTTAAAAAACGGCATTTATATATGACAGTCCTTTACATGCAATCTGCAAGCAATCAGATCATTAATGCATGGCACAAGCTGATTGGCCTCTGCTGATCCTGCAGCCAATGAGATTGCTTGCTCAACATTTAAATAGTTTGGTTCACTGTTTGCTGTCCTGCAGCGCTATCCGAGTTCCTCTGAACCCCTCCACCTCCCCAGCTCCACCTGCCTAGATCTGCTACGGGATTTATGTATGTCTATTTATGCAGCAGCAGGATATCTTACATGCTCACAGCAGCATGTCTGTGTATCTGTGTCCATACTTCCTCTGCAGCAGTGTCTCGCCAATTTAACCAGTCCTACTTGATCTGGTCCAAGTGGGATTCAAACCGGGGTCTCCAGCATGGGAGCCGGGCGCTGTAACAAAGGCACTAAAGACCGCAGCCTTTAGCATCAGACGCTAGCGCGCCTCGAGGCCAGGGGAGTGAGGTTTACTCGCACAGCTCTTACTGGCCTTACACCAAGACCAAATACATTAATATTGCCATATTCAATAACATACTAAAACTATTCCCGAGAGTTGTCATGATTGAAATATATATGTGATCAACTACCTGTATATGAGCAATATCACACAATCTCAAGTTGACAGTTTAACAGTTGAGACCAAGCCTCTGTTACTTATTCTAAAATGTCACTTTAGAACTAGCCAGGAAGGAACACTGAGTCGCTTCATTTAAGCTTATTTTTATGATGTAGAGTATTATGGTATTATGAGAGAGAGATCGACTAAGTAAGGGATAATGTGAGTAGGGATAAAGGGGTTGTTGGGGTCCTGATCACTCTGTCGTGGTTTATTCTGCGATAACACCGGCTGGGTGTACATTATCCCGCTTATTACACGGTTACTTGTCTCAAGTAAATTAGACATGACATATTGTCTTGATTTTAAATATTTTATTAGCTCTTACGCAAAGCTTCCGCGAAGAAAAACAGTTCCAAACTGCTTTAACCCTTTATTGCTGAAAAGATTTGTTTTTTAAATTAATGCTGAAAGGGATAGTTCACCCAAAAATGAAAATAAGCCCATGATTTACTCACCCTCAAGTCATCCTAGGTGTATATGACATTCTTCTTTCAGACGAATAAAATCAGAGTTATATTTATAAAGTTCTGGCTAATCCAAGCTTTATAAATGCAGTAGTTGTAGCTCTGTTTTTTAAGTCCATAAAAATGCATCTGTCAAATAACGTGCTCCACATGGCTCTGGGAGGTTAATAAAGGCCTTCTGAAGCTAACTGATGAGTTTGTTTAAGAAAAATATCCATATTTCAAACTTTATAAAGTAAAGTTTCGGCCGATCGTCTTCCGTGGAAAAAGTGTTGAAAGTGCCTTCTTGCAATTCAAAAGCCTACGCAGCGTCTGACGACCGTACCTTTTGAACTGCAGAGGCACTTTCAACACTTTTCTCATGACTTGAATACGGAAGGTGATTGGCCGAAACGATCACATCCCTTTTCACAGACTGTGATGACGCTTTTTAACGGTCATCAATATCGTAAATCCTGCAACATTTTTTTGTATTTTCATTTTTTTTTTGTATTGTATGTACATTTATAACACTAATAATTTGTATTATATTACTTTTGCATCAAATTACAAAAAACAACTTACCGTTGCTGTGAGGGTATTTCTAATACAGCATCTATGGGAGTGATGGTAAAAAATAACATCTTTCTCTCTTTTCACTGCCGTTATCAATCTCACCCTATTTTTTCCCTCTTTTTGAAAGTTGTGAAATCACTATTGTTGCGTTTTTCTTTTGCTATTTGAGAAAATGGGGACACAAAAAATATATTTCATGTATTCTCTCTTTCACCACTATAAAAGTTAAGCCAACTATGACGACTTCCGCTCTGAGAAACCCGGAAATGTGAAAAGGGTCTATCACTGCCATTATAAAGCTTGGATTAGCCAGGACTTTTTTTTTTTAAATGTAACTCCGATTGTATCCGTTTGAAAGAAGAATGTCATATACACCTAGGATGACCTAGGATGAATTTTAATTTTTGGGTGAACTCCTTGAAGTCTTCCATTGTAACCCGTGGTGGTTAAGTGTTTTTCAGTCACAAGATGGCACCAGACAGTCAGCGACAGCGGAGTGACACGTTAAGCATATAAGTAGTACCGGTCAAGATAACTCGTAGTACCCGGATGAGCGGTGTGTTATTTACTTTGGCGGTTGTTATCTGGGAATAACATACCGCTGGAATGCACGATTGACCAATCAGAATCAAGTATTCCACAGATCCGTGTAATAAACGAGTGTATTACCTGCATCTGATATAGTATTCATTCTTCAGGTCGATGTCCATAATATCCATTATTTAAAAAATCAGTTTCAATGTCCGCTGAGAAAAGCGATATCATTGTCCTTTTAAAATATTTCCAAAGACAGCGTTACAACAACTTCCTTGTTTACACCCAGTCACTCATAAAGGCAGTCTTTGCCGCCATTTAGTGGTGTAATAATGTAACTGACACTGAATCCGAAATTACAATCACTAACGGACTAGACTGGGTAAACCCAGCCTGATCTGCCGGCGATTTGATTTCGCCATGCAGCTCAGTCAGGAAACCTGTACATTCATTTCTACTGCTTCTGTTAGACTTTCGCAGGAACCAATCACAGACTGGCTTATCCACCTGGTGCGCTATTGGAGGGTTTAACACGATGACAATAGAGAAGCAATTGCTCGTTGATCACGCCTCTTGTGATCTGATTGGTTGAAGGATTATCCAATTGCATACAAAGTCATTTGAACTATGCCCGTTGATCACGCCTCTTGTGCAGCAGAAAATACAGAGCAGACTCCCCAGACTAATGTTCAATCTTACATTGAGCTTGGTCTGGTGATAACCAGACAACTAATGAACCCTTTCCCAATACCAAATACAGCATATTATTTATATAAAATAATATTTATTGAGCAATAATATTTAAATGAACAACAAAAGCCATTATAAAAGACAATAGGAAATTGACTGAAATAAGGCAAAAGTACAAAAGCAGCGTTCTAGTAGGCCATACAGGATTCAAGATAAACAGCATACATATAAAATTATCAAACTTATTTTTCCCCTTAACCCAAATCGATTTGTCTGGAATAAGTAATAGATGAATAAGACCAAAGATTGCCCGTTTGATATACCCCAAAGGAATTATCTCATGTTTAACCACTATCTGCATGCAGTAAGAGCCAGCGGCAAATTCCTGAAGGACTGGCTGAGATGAAGCTGTTCTCTGCGGATACATGAGCGCTGAACAGAGTCACATATTCGAGGTCTAAAAAACTACATTCTCGCTGAAAAAGCTCTTAAAACTACAATCTGTGACACAACAACAGTAGTATTTGTAAAATTATGGAGGTTTGCTCATCCGCCATGACAATCTCTGTGAGAAATGTTGCAAGCGGAGTGATACAACCTGTGAAACAGTTACTGGGAGAATATATAATAAATAAATATATAATACCATTATGGTATACATATATATACATTTGTAGGGTGCATGGCCCAGGTAATGTGCATGTGTAACTAGAAAGCCCATTGGCTCTTTCCACTGAAAGGCAGGACTTTCATTCCTAGAGCTGCCATATCGGTTCACGACCGACACCTTTAGATTTGTTTCTTATAATCTTAAATCTTAGTGTGAAAACAGTGGCTGTGGTGGCAGTTACTATGGAAACATGTCCGATTTGGCCCCATTGGCCTCTTACATCACATCTGATTCCGTCTAGTTTTATGGCTCTGTCTATTCTGGCTATGTTTAAAGCCAACCCCTTTCACATTAATGCAGAATGGGGAACACGGGTGGTCCAGAAAACATCAGTTCAGCGTCACCTCTTTTTTATCCGTCAGGCTGTCAGAACCTGCAGCGGCGGTGACCTCTCGTGACCTGTGAGCGTGAACATGCCGGACCACACTTTGTTGTTGATGGCAGGAAGGCTCACCTGCGATCGGCCACCAGCCAAGAAATCCCTTGTTCTGTGATCCACTCCCTGGTCTGAGCACGCACACATGCACACGAGGTGTGCTCATACTAATTCCAAACAAATGTGGCTGTTCTGGGCTTCGTCAAAGTCACCTCGCAGGCCTTTCATGAGCTCAGGTGAGTGCCCTATAAAGGCTTTTATTTCAAGCTTCAGGACAGATTTATGTAACAAGCAATTAGAAACACAGAAGGTCAGAAACCGCTGAGAGGCCTACATATATAATGTGTATTTATCAACCTATGAAACAAAATGTGGTGTGGGAATTGACACTATTGTCACTCAGAAATTGCTAGTAAATTTCATAAATAATTACAAAGAACACATTGAATTAAACGTGACATTTTGAAGTAGAAAGACTGAAATCTGATTTTTTTGTTAAACATAATCCAACAATCTTTGCTTTATTTACAACTTTGAAAAAACATATTTCAGTGTATACTGTGGAAAAGGGAAAGATATTATTGGTCAAAAGTACTGTGGATTCATTTATATGCATAAATACACCAAGCGCATTGATTTTCGAAAATGGAAAACAGCAAGGCGCAACTTTTTAAATGAGATTCTCTACGCAATAATAATGAATAAATGAAAGCAATCTCGGTGTCAGAAAGAGGTGATTTTTACAATGACATCTGTATTAGGAATAATGTCTGCATTTGGCGGAAGTGGAATATAATTAATCCAGTGGTAAATAAGAAGCGGCCACTCCAGCGCAAAAAAAATTAAACACCAATCAAAGTCCATTTCTATCATCATAACTCCTGATTGTCAGCAGCACCTTTCCGCACGTAGCATTTAGCCTGGTAACAAATCTCCGATTTTATTGACTGTCTCAATTTGTTGCCTTTCATATTTCATATTTATGGCTCTCCCCGACACAATCCTGTTTTTTAAATAGGTAACCGTGCCATTTCTGATATGCGGCATAATTTATTAGACGTGGAGGTATGAGAGTGCTGGTCTGAGACGCGGTCTAATTGATGGCAGGCGAGTCTGAGGCTGTGCGGGAACATCATCTGGCTCACTGTATCTATCTGTATTAAAGCACACAAACCTGGGCCGCACTACCCCTCACATAAGGTGAACCATTAATCCCGGTTTAATTTTCTGAAACAAAAAAATCAAGGATGTAATTAGCTTCCTATAAAAGTGGCGGTCAGATTGGCTCAGTATTTTTAGAGCGGGGAGCTGCACTATAGACATGCTTTATGTTGGCCGAGAGGGCTGTAAGTTATGGCGTGTCAGGATTCTATGCATTCTAATTGAATGGAGACTGCTTAATGGCTGTGGAAATTCAGCTGCCTGATGCTCTGTTCCCCGGAGAGCCGTTTCGCCGCTAACACTCCACGCCACCATTAAACCTCAAAATGGGCCGATTTCACAGAAAAACAATAATAAAAACAGGATTGTGCTATTCAACCGCAAATTCAATGCTGAGTTAACACCGACAAGTAGAAACATCCTGAGAAACATGGCGGCTGTCTGGCTACGGACTGTAACGCTAGCGCTTAGCCTAGCATAGCAGCCTCAGTGATGCAGGAATACAACTCAGCAGCACAATTCACACATTACTCACGATAAATGAGCAATGTAACAGCATGTTCAGTGTCATGAGTGTAAACCAAAGGCACAAACACTACTGAAGTGTGGTATGTTGAACATTTGCCATGGTGATTATTTGAAATACCTTGTAAATACCATGGTTTATGCATTCAGTACTTGTATCAGAGAATCACCATTAAAGAATTACCATCTGAAACCATAATTAACATCTCACCACAGTACTTTTTGTAAGTGGAGTATGAAAAAAGACTGATTCGGTCAAGGCCTAAATGTGAATGTACCACACACACACACACACACACACACACACACACACACATATATATATATATATATATATATATTCTTAAGACATTCCAAGAATCCAGTTGTAAACTGTTGATTCTGATTAAGACATTACTTACCCTTACTCAAATCTAATACATTTACATATATGAAACCTATTAGAAATGTAATATATATTAGAATATATATATATAGCCCCAATATTTGTTTGTGTATGAATAATAACTTTTTGACATATATGACTTGTCGACATAAACAAATATTCACACACACACACACACACACACACACACACACACACACACACACACACACACACACACACACACACACACACACACACACTCTAACCCTACCCCTAAACCTACCCATCACACACAATTTTCTGTATGTTACATTTTCAAAAAATATCACTTAGTGTGATTTATAAACTGTTTTCCTCATGAGGACCAAAAAATGTCCCCACAAGGACAAGGATTCCCATCTTTGTGTGGACATTTGTCCCCATTAGGTAGGGTTTACCAGGCCGCACACACACACGTGTACTATAGCTATCTAAATGGGGATATTGCATAGTCTTTTATTGTTTTTATATACAGATAATTGTATATTTTATAACCTAACCCCATCATAGAAAACATTCTGCATTTTTACATAAATATGTATTTATGTAAAAATGACCCCCACAAATTATTTTATTTTTTATACCAGTTTTACAAATGAGGACGTCCCCAAAGGGAGGTTTTTGGAGATTTTGTCAGGTTTTATCACTACTGGGTACAAATTTGTTCCCAAAATATGGTTACGTAGGTACACACACACACACACACACACACACACGTTTGTTCTAAAAGCAGAACTTGCGATTTCTATCGAGTTATGCTGTCCAGTCTCCTGATTATGTTAGTTTATATTTGATTCTACGGTTTCTTGACTTAAACCTTCCACTGCTTCAGTGACTTCTCTCTGCAGAAATGGTTTACCATAACCTAATTTTCAGTTTAAAGGCCATCCCAGCACTGCAGTCCTTTAAACGGATATAGTTTTCGCCAAGCATAAATAGCCTACTCTCTCCTTCTCAAATTGAATTTATTCCTTAAATTGTATGCACCCTTATTAAACTTGTACACGTGTCTGTGTATTTTTGCATGTGCACCAGAGTGAGTCAGTGTGTGTGTGTGTGTGTGTGTGTGTGTGTGTGTTGAGGCACCACGCTGAGAATGAAGCAGATGGCAGCATACAGCTCTCATGTGACTACAAAACTGTTCTCCATTGATACCACTAAAGGGGGAATCAAGGGGTTTCTTCTCTCGTTCACTGTAAATCTCTTCCGTACAACCAGCGGTCTCACACTCTTTGGTTTTATTTCAGATGGACAGCCGTAGTGAAAAGAGAGAGAGCATTTATGACAGTTTTATCCCCTGTCCTCTGTCAGCAGCTGTGATAAGCAAAGCTAACATGGTCTAATTCCTGTAGATAGAATGACATTTTTTCAATTTGGACTCAGAAACTGCCTCCATGATGAACGGCTGAGCGCCTCATTTCCTTAAACCATTTCTTCTTAACCTCTCCTGACAGTTTAGATATTGCCTACCTGGTAATTTGCTCGACAATAATTGTTAGGGAGAGATTTCCCTCTGCCTTTAACGGCACGCTCACCTCCCTCTGTAGGTGACAAAATGCAATTACAGAAACGCGGATCCCCGGCGTGACCGGCCAAGCAGCCAATATCAGCGTCCCGCTGCCATTAATGGAAAACCCGCATCTCACAGACACGATTCCACACAAATAAAACTTTAATTAAAAGATCTGAAGGCATTTTATTGATTAACGGTGATTAAAGTGTACGGCTGGAGTTTTTTTTTTTAGATGGATATTTTGTCCCCCCTTGGATTTGCCTAATTGTCAGCGGTCTGTTTATTGATAAGACTCGTGGATGAATACAGATGCGAGCACATGCTGATGGAGAGATCATTTTGCGCACAGCACCGGGCTAGAGCGGGACCAGCTGTTGCCGCTCGCCCCCGCTGGGACCGCGCGTTTCACAGCCACCCCGGGCGCGCACACTACGGCGCGCACCACGCTTAATGCGCACGGTAACATTTCCACAACCTCCCTCAACAACTGTATGAGTTTTACAACCCATCGTGGAGCGCATGGGCTCTTAGTCTCACACTTAAAACGTTAATCATCAGTCTAATTGCCGCAACTCTACTAATTTGGGTTGTAATCCTTCAGCGATTATATGTTATGCTCAATATCAGGTTTGTTCATTAATTAACAGGATTATTAACCTTTGCATAGTGCCCATTTGGGATTTGGCCCTGTAATGTTGCTGTTGAAGTGCTGAAAACACTGCGAAAATGAGAAGAAAACAAGTAATTTACTCATAATCAGTGGCACGGCGGTGGTGAGCCGCTGCACGGCCTCTCCGCAGGCTGATGATCCTGTGGAACGGCACAAATAACTGACACAGACTGGCCCGAGCTAAATTAGAATTCATAGTGGGCTGACATCTCGTTACGACGGCCTCTGCAGGCAATCGGCGGATGGGGGGAGGGCGAAACGACGCCTGTACAAGGCTACCAAACACGAGGGATGCGGGAGAGAGAGACAGGGAAGGAGAGAGAGGTGCTATGTCAATGACAAAGCAGTAATTAGAACACGGCCCAATCAAATCTTTGAAACCGGGACATGTGACCTCTGACCTCCGGGTCAAAGGCTGCTGGAGGTAAAGGCCTGATGAGCAATCGCAGTGGAGGTGTTGGTGTGAGCGAGGGGGTATTGATTATGATCTGTGCTGTAATATTGTGAAGTTTGGAGGAGAGGAGACTGTGTCTGTTCATTCTCGTTCTGCCATCTTGCCATTATGGGTTAATACAAAATGGGAAAAGAATGTAATGTTGCCTTAGATTATTTAAAAAAATACAAATGATAAAATGCTACTAACCGTAGAAGCATTGCATAGTATAGAAAGACCTATCACCTATCAACAGTTTTTTCCAACTGCTTACATACAAAATCCTTACTTGTCTCACAATTTCTGAAACCTGACACTCAAACACCAGAACCACACACCAAATCTGCAAAACCATACGCTAATTCTCGGCCTCCCACTCAATTTCATAAAACACTTTTTGCAAAGCACAACACACAAATAACACAAAAAAATCTAAGAGGAAGTATCTTGATTTCCTTTTCCAAGCACAACCAATCAAAATGCCACACTAATTCATCAGTGCCACACACTAACTCCTCATGTGTGCAAACACATACTGCTTTACTTAACACCAACCAATCATGGCTTTAGAATATGCCAAAGGTCAAGTTATAGGTTTTGACCAATGGATGTAAGCAATGCAGACAGAGTATGGGGAGTTGGACACACACACACACACACACACACACACACACACACACACACACACACACACACACACACACACACACACACACACACACACACACACACACACAATTGTGTTCTTTACTGTATTCTAAAGAATATACTTTTGGTTTACATATGTTTATGGCTTTGTTTTATGCTACTGTATACAACAGTAATGTTTGGCCTAATAAATATGTTCTGTTTCTACATTGCATTGGTTTACAGTGTGCTTGTTACCCCTCTCAGCAGATTACTTTCACTGTAGAACATTGCATTGAAATGTAGACATAAGCCATGAAAGACTAAAGAGCTTTAGATTCAGAACAACAGTGTTTACACGGTATATCCAAAAATGTACTATTATGAAAGAAGTGTTTGCCATTTGATGCAAATGCTTCATTCTGACATGTGTTTATGGCATTTTGAATGCAGTTGTTACATTTTGAAGGAGATTCAAGAGATTCAAGAGTTTTATTTGTCACATACACAGTTATATACAGAATATACAACCGGCAGTGAAATGTAAACAGGTCCGCTCCATGGACAGTGCAAATTCACAGTTAAAAACACAAGGAATAAATTATAATAGAAATAGAATAAAAAAGTACTATATATATATATATATATATATATATCTGTAGAATGATAAATAAATCAAGTAGAAAAAATAAATAAATAAATAAAGAAGTCGAATAAAATAAGTGGAGTACACTGTGCAGTGAGTTAACAGAAATGTACAAAGTATAATGTGCAAACAGGTTTATAACAGGTTGTTACACCGTAACAACGAGAACAGAAAGTGCAGTGCAATGACAGTGTATCGATGTTTATCCTGAAGTGAAGTCACGTGACGTTAAGTGACTGAGTTCAGGAGTCTGATGGCCTGGGGAAAGAAGCTCCTCCTGAGTCTCTCAGTTTTGGCCATCAGACTGCCATCTGGAAGCGCTTACCAGATGGCAGCAGCGTGAAATGAGGGTTTGCAGGGTGATTAGAGTCCTTGATGATCTTGGTAGCTCTACCTTTGCAGCGTTTGGTGTAGACGTCCTGCAGAGACGGGAGAGCTGACCCTGAGATACGCTCGGATAAGCGCACGACTCTTTGCAGGGCTTTGCGGTCATGACTGGTGCTGTTCCCATACCACGCTGTGATGCACTGAGTTAAAACACTTTCTATCGCCCCTAAATAGAAAGTTTTCAGGATAGCTGGTGAAACCCTGAATTTCCTCAGCTGGCGCAGGTGGTACAGTCTTTGCCTGGCTTTTTTCACCTGTGTCTGAATGTGAGCAGTCCAGGTCAGGTCCTCGGAGATGTTTACACCCAGGTACTTGAAGCTGCTCACTCTCTCTACTGGTGACCCGCTGATCATGAGGGGGGAGTATGTCCGTTGCTGTCTCTTCCTGAAGTCCACAATCAGTTCTTTGGTCTTGGCAACATTCAGAGAGAGACAGTTGTCCTGGCACCATGATGTTAGTTGATGTGAGGCATTTTGCATTTTGTGTGTGCAGTTTTGGGAATTGTGTGTAGAGTTTTGAAAAAAGGAGACAGTTTTGAAAACGCGTGTAAGCAGTTGGAAAAAACTGTAAAGTCACCATGAAAAATCATCAAAATTCACTCAAAAAATTATCTTTTGCCTCTTGTTACTTTTTGTATCTAAAGTAACACAATTTTTTTACATTTTGTCACCTTAACCCCCATGGGTCGGCGGTCACGCCGGCACGACCACCTCGCGTCAAGTATCTGCTTTTTAAAAAAAAAAAAAAGCAAACATGATGCGCGATATGCCGCCTCTCCCTCAATGAAGTTAATTCTGATACTTGTCAGAAAATTAACTGTAACTTAGCGAATACTTGTTACAGAAACATGGGACATATGTCTAAAGAAACGTTGAGATGTCAGGTTTTAAATAAAGCAAATGAAAAACCAAAACAAATATTCTCTATTTATATAATCTGTTTGAAAAGAGAGAGAGGCCAGTCTTTCGGGAGCTACCTCATTATCTGTTGTCATCAACAACATTTAGTTTTAACACAAATTAATTAAGTAAACTCTCCAGTTTTAAATATATTAGGTTGACTGAACACAATTAAATTAATGTTCAGTTATGTTGGACATTTGGAGTTTTTGTGACACCATTTTTTTTTTCTTATTTGTACATTATACACTCACCTAAAGGATTATTAGGAACACCTGTTCAATTTCTCATTAATGCAATTATCTAATCAACCAATCACATGGCAGTTGCTTCAATGCATTTAGGGGTGTGGTCCTGGTCAAGACAATCTCCTGAACTCCAAACTGAATGTCAGAATGGGAAAGAAAGGTGATTTAAGCAATTTTGAGCGTGGCATGGTTGTTAGTGCCAGACGGGCCGGTCTGAGTATTTCACAATCTGCTCAGTTACTGGGATTTTCACACACAACCATTTCTAGGGTTTACAAAGAATGGTGTGAAAAGGGAAAAACATCCAGTATGCGGCAGTCCTGTGGGCGAAAATGCCTTGTTGATGCTAGAGGTCAGAGGAGAATGGGCCGACTGATTCAAGCTGATAGAAGAGCAACTTTGACTGAAATAACCACTCGTTACAACCAAGGTATGCAGCAAAGCATTTGTGAAGCCACAACACGCACAACCTTGAGGCGGATTGGCTACAACAGCAGAAGACCCCACCGGGTACCACTCATCTCCACTACAAATAGGAAAAAGAGGCTACAATTTGCATGAGCTCACCAAAATTGGACAGTTGAAGACTGGAAAAATGGTCCCTGGTCTGATGAGTCTCAATTTCTGTTGAGACATTCAGATGGTAGAGTCAGAATTTGGCGTAAACAGAATGAGAGCATGGATCCATCATGCCTTGTTACCACTGTGCAGGCTGGTGGTGGTGGTGTAATGGTGTGGGGGATGTTTTCTTGGCACACTTTAGGCCCCTTAGTGCCAATTGGGCATCATTTAAATGCCACAGCCTACCTGAGCATGGTTTCTGACCATGTCCATCCCTTTATGACCACCATGTACCCATTCTCTGATGGCTACTTCCAGCAGGATAATGCACCATGTCACAAAGCTCGAATCATTTCAAATTGGTTTCTTGAACATGACAATGAGTTCACTGTACTAAAATGGCCCCCACAGTCACCAGATCTCAACCCAATAGAGCATCTTTGGGATGTGGTGGAACGGGAGCTTCGTGCCCTGGATGTGCATCCCACAAATCTCCATCAACTGCAAGACGCTATCCTATCAATATGGGCCAACATTTCTAAAGAATGCTTTCAGCACCTTGTTGAATCAATGCCACGTAGAATTAAGGCAGTTCTGAAGGCGAAAGGGGGTCAAACACAGTATTAGTATGGTGTTCCTAATAATCCTTTAGGTGAGTGTATACAGTGTGAATGAACCAATTAAATGTTTTAATTTAGCTTGACGAGCATAAAAAGTCACTATAAATGTATCAGTTTCATTTAAACTCTATTTAATCAAATTGAGTTGGAATAACTCAATTACATTTCATTGCATGGAGTTGGGGCTACAGATATTTATTGGAAAGAAATCCTGCCCTCAATTAAAGGTGCACCGTGTGAATATTAGCACCATCTCGCAGTGAGGTTGCAGATTGCAACCGGTCACCACTCACCTCTCCCTTTCGAAGCATAGAGAAGCTACGGTGGCCGACACAGGACAAACATGTCGTCGTTGGAGATAATAGAGAGTAGTTTGTCCATTTAGGGCTACTGTACAAATATGACGGCGCAAAATGCCGATTTCGCTGTAAAGGGACCTGCAGTGTGTGCATTTCTGTCAATAGATCCTAATAAATACTATACACGGAACCTATATAATTATTATTTATTTAATTCTTAGGCCTCGTAATCTTTAATCAAAGCAACTCTTGCAGCAGCATCTCTTCCCTTCTCTGATGATGAAGGCGGGGCAACCTGTCACTCACATGAGCTCGACCAATAGTAAACCACAACCATCCAATCAATTCCACATGAACAAAATCAAGCCCCATCTACATTTGTTCTTGTCTGAGAAGCCGTTTCACTTGGATATACATCATAATAGGGAAGAAAAGACTTTCCCAACTTTTGTTTCATTGCGACTGAGGCAAAACAATTCCTATTTCTTATGCAGCTTATGTCAAAGACAGTGTGTCCAATCAAAATCGATGGCGTTTTGCTGCAAATTCTCCCACTTTATAGAAGCCAGATCTAATTCTTCATTCTCAAAACTATATGGTATAAGAAAAGACTATATTAAAAACATAATTTTCCAATACGGATAAACATGGTTTATGTTGACAGCATATTTTATGTGAATTATTGCCAAGATCTTGAATTTGTTTTTAATTCATCAGACATTTAGAAACTTTAATGGTCCTTTTCCTGTTCAGCATATGCTATATTGCATATTGTTGGGCCTATTTGCAGATATTAGTAATATTGTTAGATTTCATTGCAAACGACTTTACAATTGTGAACATATTTTCAAAGACTAGGCATCATACACTTCCTGATATTGCATTACAGAGAAAAACTGGGCATCAAACACTAAAGGATCACAGACTTCACAGGTCATGCAGAAATATGCACGTTGTTGCTAGGAGACGCATGACAAATGAAAACAAAAGATGTTCTAAAATCGTCTCAAAATATCAAACATCTCCGACGACTGGATGGAATCATAATCTGAAGCTAAAAAAGTCTGTTCCCATCGTCCTGATGACGAAGGATGACTTTCGGCATAGTGTCGACTCCTCCAAGCCTCCAGCAAACTGGGTAAAAAAATCTGGACAAAAGTCATGTAAGTTAGTGTATTATTCTTCTAAGTCTAAATGGCTGGTATAGGGCATTCAGGTTGCTTTTGGAGGTTACTTAGTAAGTCAAAAGAGTCTGTGATAGTCTGATATACTCACTTCCTAATATCCGATCTGAAATCCCAACTTTCCAAATGCATTTATTTCACACACACACACACACACACACACACACACACACACACACACACACACACACACACACACACACACACACACACACACACACACACACACACACACACACAGATGGTCCAATCAGCTGTAGCTTAGCAACATCAGTTAATTGTGTGTGTATTGGTGGGTAGTGTGTGATGTGCTCGGGATAGATGGACAGATGTTATGATGGCGGCACTGCAGGGCTGCAGCAGTCTGTTTTCATTTCACAAAATAAAGATCCCTCAAAATCACTTTGACTCACTTCCAGCTTCAGTTATACGCCGTTAATTCATTCCTCACCAAATGCAAAGTTGGAGTCTGATCTCTGATCTGCGAGCCCAACTTATACAAGAACACTCGGCACTTTCTACAGTAACATACAGTCACTTTACAGCATCAGAGGCATCAATTACATGTTTTGATGTGAGCCCTTGTGAAAAAGCACACTTTAGCATGCTTAATAAAAAGAGTAGGGGAGCACAGGGCACAACATAATGCGGGGTTAGTTGTAACACGCATGGTTTAAAACGTTCCACACATGCCAGGATGACGAAACTTTGTGTATTTACTAGTTCCCATATCAACATTATTTAGAGAAAAAAATGCGCCAAAATTAAGAAATCTTTATATCACCGAACATTTATTTAACCATAGCAAAAGTACATTTCTTACTTGTGTTTATTTCTCATCTCTGTTTTCTGTGTTTATTTAAAATAAGACCAATCTGATATTACTGTAATCTTATATCTGTTATGTATCAGTGGAGATGTTCTTTAATGCTGATCTGACAGCAGAAGACACGAGCCGGTTTAAATCCCAGTGGAGCGGGCGGGGCATGTTGTCACGATGAGCCCCTATTAGAACTACACTATTATATTCTATACTTTCATGAATTCTGCTGAGAAACCATGAGAAAAGGCTGAATACTGACTGAGAGTCAATGTGCAGAAATGATTCATTATTATTATGTTTTGAGCTCTGCTGTAGAGCTGTGTTTAGCCATGTGTGTGTTGTCAAACATAGTATTTTATTGACAAAATGTTTTAGTTGGTCTTGGATATGTTTTTGATTATATCAGGTAACATTTTAAGCTGTCATTGGTCATGTTACAGTGTGTCCCACCTATGGGGCATGTCGTCACATTTCACTTCCATTCTTTCGGGGGAAATCAAGAGAAAAGTATACACTGTGTTAATGAAACAAAACCACATATTTGTACTAGACATGTGGGAAATTAATGTGGGGAAAAATAAATACTGGATTTTCACAAACTGAGAAAGTCAAAAAGCGTTAGGTTGTGCCCCGCTCTCCCCTACTTATTACAGAAGTATACTTATATGCGAGAATATAAGTGTGACCTGAATATGATGTTTTCAGACACACAATGAAATTAAACGGTATTATAGTTTTAATTTATATTAAATGCAATTAATTGTGTAAGTGCTTTTTGACCCTCTTAAGTAGGACTTAAGTACGTATTTGTATATAATTTCATAATTCTATTATATTTGAAATTCTGTGAAAGTGTAGGCTACTGCCGAATGTACTGACAAGCATTTATGGTAAACTAAAATACTTTAATACTCAGCGCGAGAGCAGCCTTTCCTCGGCTGACAGACGGAAGTACCGCTGAAAGCGGCCTCCACCTGTCCCGCAGCCAAGTTCAGACATGCCAAGTTCGAGCTACAATAAAACGAAATATGTCATAAAACGCCACTCTGCCTTTTTTCATTTTCATAAAAAACATTAATAGCCACACAAATGTGGCTCAGGAAAGGCATACCTTGATTATCTTCACTGCATGTATATTTATAACAAATGAAATATAAAACGCAACCCTGCCTCTTTTCGTTTACATAAAAAAAACTCACACACACATTATGTGGTTCAGACAATAAGTGTGCAAATATATGATTATCACTGTAATAAAATTAAATATGACTTCACTTTGCTCTCATTCAAAACGCAGCATTATGGTGCGTTCACACCAGACACGAATGAAGCGATAAGCGTGAGGGATTTACATGTTAAGTCAATGCAAAGATTTGAGCGTTTGACGCGCGCGAATGGCGCAAGTTGAAAAGTCAGAACTGGATATTCACGCTGTGTTAACCAATCAGGAGCTTGCTCTAGTAGTGACAACAATGAGGACAAAAGCATGTGGATACCTGGAGCTGTACGATACATCTTCATACTTTATAGAAACAGGAATAAAAATTAAAATTACAATTGGTAAATTGTAAAAAACGCTCTTTACTCAATTTGAGCTACACATAGGGTGATTTCAGGGTGATTGGGACACTTTTTCCAAGTCATCTCAATGACAAAAAGTGTCCCAGTCACCCTGAAATCACCCTAGACTACAAGCTAGTTAAAGCCGGCAAATTGAGCTTATTCGCCGTATTTTAAAACAGTCCATGTCAGCCATTTCGCAACGAGACGAGCCGCCTGGCAGAAGCCCCTTGTGAAGCGAATGTCAGCGCGAATGAAATCGGCCGTCACTATATAAGTCGTTATTTAGTTTTTTTTTGTGCACAAAAACTATTCTCGTCGCTTCATAAAATGCTTGTAGAACCACTGCAGTGAGATGGGCTTTGTAACCACGTCTTTAGTGCCGTTCATGGGTCTTGAGAGAGGAAATGTCATCGCTGCCAATGGAGGCCTTTCTGAGCCATCGCATTTCAACACAAATATCTTCATTTGTGTTCTGAAGATGAACGAAGGTATTACGGGTGTCGAACGGCATGAGGGTGAGGAACAGAATTTTCTTTTTTTGGGTGAACTAACCCTTTAATGACAGACATCATTAGTGGCTGCTGTCACTTTAAGATCTGCCACTGCTGAACATGAGGTGTACCTCATTTTCTCACAACTCTTTAAGTTCTTTTAAGACGTTATTTAACTCATTTAAGACTGCTTTTATGAGAATACACGACAAAATGGGCATTTTGGCATAATTGTGTGTGTTATTGTTTGTTCAAGCGCAAAAGAGAACTGGTGCGTTGTGTGTGCGTGATACTGGTGCGTTGTGTGTGTGTGTCACATTCACAGACAGCGCGTTCTCTTCTGTCTTGTTGCTCTTCAATATTTTAAAAGCATTTGCATGAATAAGAGTGTGATCATATAATGTAGCTAGCTAAAGGATGACATTATATTAACACATTAAACTGAAAAAAGTATTGCATGTGTTAATGCGCTAATTTTGGCAGCACTACTGTAATATTGAATAACACACTAAATTTCAAATTAAATCAAGTACTTTTCATGTGCTTTAGGATGTTAGTCAATGCATTAAAATACAAAGTACAACACACTTATTTTTAAAGTAAATGTACTTTAAAGTAAAACTTAATTTGACATTATTACAAAGTGTACTTTTTAAAGTGCACTACAAGTAAATTACAATTAGCACACAAAGGAGAACTACTTTTTCTAACATCCAATTCATGTAATAAAAGAGTTTTATTTACACATTATAGGCTATGTCTGTGTTCCTCCAAAAGCTAATCTGACCTTTTTGATTGTATCCAACAACCAAAATGCAACAATTATTGTTATTAATTATTATTAGAAAAATTTACGCTGCATTTAGACATCTCCAGAAAATCCAGAAAATTAGTAAATAGAAAATTGAAATTGACATCGAAATTGACCATCAATTATCAGAAAGGTTGACACTATTTGTTCAGTGATTTTTAAGAGTTTCAGACCTTTTTCATACTCCAGTTGTGACAGTGGCTTCTGCATGACACTGAGGACACCTGCTGCAATTCCACACCATGCAAAGCAAAGTGAGGAAAAAGTGAAATCAGAACGAATTACAAAGAAAGAGAAAGAAAGAGATAAGGTTAAAAATAGTTAGCGTCTGGCACAGTATGATTGAGCTTCCAGGGCTCTGAAAATTCACTCTAATTATTCAACGGTATCCCTCTGTCATCCTGGCCTCTGCATTCCTGCTCTGGCAAATCCGAGTCACTCCCACTATTATACATAATTCGGCTGCTTAATTGGCACGGATCGAGCAGAAAGTGGGCTGTGGAAAATCCTCTGAGACTCGCAGGGCCACATCTGAGTGGCTCCATCAGCGCAGCAGTCCCTGAGGTGAGAGAAGTCAGCAAATATTTCATCTGCCGGACTATCAAAGTGCTTCACCTCTGGAGCCTGATTCACTCTTCCACTGCGCGCGCGCGGATGCGAGTGCAAGTACTGACAGTATTATTTATAGCCGGAAAGGGAAGATGACGGATGTTAATGCCAGTGAGATTATGCGGTTGCTGCCATAACGATATGTTGGACTTGAGCGGAGAGGTTAACTAAACTAGTCATTTAAGTTATAAGTGGGCCACTGGCATGCGCGAAAGCAGCCTTCAGCCATTCCTCGCTGAGACGCGGCGCGATACAGAGGCCAAAGAGCAGCGAGACAAACTGTTTGTGTAACACATTAAAATAGATTCTAATGGCAGTCCCCAAAGACGCATACGTCTCGTCTCAGATCTGGGGCTGTGAAAAGGTGCCAGGGAGCGAGTTTATTGCTAACCTTGGGCTCGTGAAGAGAGTCATTAAACAAAGGAAAAGTGTAACCTTGACCAGAGGGTGAGTCGCCATATATCTACACACTCGCGCTCTCAGATGCGCTTTACCTAAAAACAGGATGCGTGACCGTAGCCGACGGGGAGAAAGATCTTTTTAGAGAAGATAAGTTCTTGCGCTGCTTCATGATGTCATGATTACATTCCGTT
The DNA here is from genome assembly GCA_018749465.1 of Paracanthobrama guichenoti. Classification (NCBI taxonomy): domain Eukaryota; kingdom Metazoa; phylum Chordata; class Actinopteri; order Cypriniformes; family Gobionidae; genus Paracanthobrama; species Paracanthobrama guichenoti. The sequence continues at coordinate 10,455,217 of CM031951.1, forward strand.
CCACGGGAAAAGGTCATCCGGTGTCATGGCAACCGCTGAAGAGGTTCACGCCGTGCCAATACAGATAAGAATCAATTTTTAACACCTCACCCCTGCGAGAGGGTTCACTGTCCCAAGACATCAAATTTACTGCGGTGTCACAAGGCACTGGTGGAATGGGTGTCGTGCTCAAAGTTTTATTGGAAGATTTGGATGGGGGGGCATGGATTTAACTTCTTTACTACATTGTTTTGGAGCTTGGAGCTTATAACGTTTGAAGATATAATTAGTGTATGGAACATCTGCCTACATGGCTTCTAGAATGAGTGTTTTACATACTGCAGTTTTTTTTTTTTTTTGTCAGCTTATATAATTATGTGCCATACGTTTCCGTCAGATGCTGACACCTTGCATTGCCTGCTAGTTAATTATTATTAATGGTTAAACTACCGTTTACCAAAACACGGTAGTATTGTGTCAAATAATGACAGTTGAATGCAAGCGCAAATGAGATTTTACAGCTGCGGTGGAGGGGAATTTTTCAGTGAATAACCTACATTTCTGTTTCTGACAAAACTACATGACTTCAGATGACTGGGATATGCCACAAAAGGAGATATTTTGGAGCTATGGTCACTATGTTTTTTTTTTTATTTTTTTATAAAAGATTGGTGTAAATATTCTTCAAAACCATTTCTGTTCCATGGAAGACATACAGCATACAGGTTGGTTGGGTAAACTAGGGCTGTTCACACCAAGGATGATAACTATAACAGTAACTATAATGTTTTAATAATCATTCTAATTCTATGAGAATTAGACACAGCTTTAACAATAAAAACACAGAGCCTATTTCTTTCAGAACGATTAATTCCATCTGAAACCAATCAGAATCGACTTGACTTTAAAGAGCTCTTGTTCTTTGTAACGAAAGCTATATAATAGCAGGACTATTTCTATTTTAAAATCTGCCATATGAGCAGTTTTCCTCTGTCTAGATCTTTCCAGAATCCTGAGATGCCTGACAATGAGCCAGAGGAACATGTGTAAGCAGTCTTTAGCTCTGTTCGTTTGGATTGACACAGAGAGGCATACAGCAGTGATTTCTACTAAACACTGGGCTGCTGCTGATCATGTGGCCACAGGTACAATAAATCCATCAAATCACCAGATCAAGGAGGGATTATAGGTAAACCGCAGACATGAGTGGGCTGGTGGCTGCTTCTACACAACATCACATTCCTAGAGACACTGAAAATACTGAAAATACTGTGTTAAAGTGCATTTTTATATTGGATAATCGAAAATAAGGGTTTCTGGTTGAAAAATGGTTCATTTAATTTACACTGGGTTACACTGTGATGAAAAGTAAAGCTTTTGCTTAGGCTGAGGAACTTTACATAATGAATTTACTCTACTTAATGTTGAAAACAGTTGTGCTGCTTAATATTTTTGTGGAAACTGATACATGATTCTTTAATTAATAGGAAGTTTAAAAGAACAGCATTTGTTGTTATTTTCCACATTTTAGAACCAAAAGTCATAACAATTATGAAATAACACAAATGTAGTAGCTTGTAGTAGAGGAAATGTGGTGACTAAAAATCTGAGGTAAACCAAAAATGATCTTCTTTTAAGCCTCTTCAAAGTCACCACCCATTTTTTATTTTGATGTCACGGCTACACCATGCAGAACACTTGTCACTGTCGGCTGACCCAGAAATCGTGTTTGTATTGTGGAACTGGTGGACATTACATTACCTTCTGCCCTGTTCAACCACCACGTCCCATGGTGAGTCACATAACATGTCCTAATGTTAACACATCGCCACTTACCTCTACTGTAACTCTTGCTGCCTCTGAATTTAGTATCCAGGGAACTCTGCTACCAACTTAATCCCAAGAAAAAGCCCAATAAAACTACCTACAAAGTCAAGTCAGTAACGGGCAAGCCATTCAGCTGTGGCCATGTACGACTCTGTGGGACCTATCCAATTCCAGCTAGCATGTCTTCATATAGAGAACATCACCCCCCTGGTTCTGGAGAAGTCAACTGCAGGTGGGATTCTAGGGCGCCCCTGGCTTGTGAAACACAATCCTTTTTCCAACAGAGACGTCTTGAAGTGGGGTGATCAGTGTTTTCCTGATTGTTTTCCAGAATGTCCACAGCTTACTACTTGAAATATCATCTCCATCACCGACAGTCCCGTAGAGCAACAATCAGTGGTTATCCTATCCTGCTATGTCCACTATCAAGATGTCTTCTGTCCCAAGAGAGCCTCACCTCATTCCACCTACCATAGACCTCATTCCAGGTGAGCCGGTGTGTACCTTTCAAAGTGGTCCATTGCCGGGCCTAAAAAGACTGAGGAAATACTAACACTACCTCAAGGCAGAAAAAAATACACCTTCCACCAGTCCTCCACTCAATTCCTTGGCTGTTTCTTAAGTGCAGAAGGCATCAAGATGGACGAGGGTAAAGTGGATGCAGTCTGCTCATGGCCAACAATCACCACCATTAAAGAGCTCCAGCATTTCAGAGGTTTCTTCAATTTCTATCGTTGTTTCATAAAAAAACTATAGTTCCATTACTGCACTTCTCACGTCTCTACTGAAAAGCAGGCCCAAGTCTATGTCTAAAATCGCTTATGCCACTCAAGACATTCAATGCCTCAAAGAAGCTTTCACCTCTGCTCCACTGTTGATTTACCCTAATCCAGGCAAGGTGATGGCTTGGAAGGTGGCTCGCTGGGCTCTGGGTCCGGAGTGGGCCTGGTGATGCCCTTACGAAAATGAACCATGGTTTTACTACAAATAAAACCAAAAAACCATGGTTATTGTAGTTAAACCATGGTAACCACAAATTAATCATGGTTTTGCTACTCTAACCATAGTTTAACCATGGTATTCGTGGTAAAACTGTGGTTATATAAATGGTAATCAATTAGCCAAAAAAACATGTTTCTGTCCCAAGAGAGCCTCACCTCATTCCACCTACCATAGACCTCATTCCAGGTGAGCCGGTGTGTACCTTTCAAAGTGGTCCATTGCCGGGCCTAAAAAGACTGAGGAAATACTAACACTACCTCAGGAGGGCAGATGGTCCTCAGGAGGGCAGATGGTAAACAGCGATCCGTTATTCACCAGCACCCACTATATGTACTATATACACCCCTTGTGTATATGTGTGTATATATATATATATATATATATATATATATATATATATATATATATACACACACAAGGGAGGATAATCAGCAGAACAGGGAACAGGTGTTTAACTCATTAATGACCATGGGAACTAACAATGACTGGGAACTCAGGCAAAACGGGAACAGGGAAAACTAAAGAGCCAAAAGAGAGCGAGAGCGTTACAGGTAGTTCCTCCAAGATGGAATGATCAATTGGTGACTGATGGTTAAGGAGGACTTTAAAATATTCAGCCCACCATTTACACAGTTAACGAGTTGGATTCTCATCTTAAACATGGCCAAAATGTCTAAAAATGAGTTGGACATATGACGTATTTGAAAACATGGATGACGTGTAAGCGCATATAATGTAACACGCACTCCTCCACGAGTTTGTGTCTTTTATAAATATGATAAACCTAAAGACTTTTCAGAGATATGAAGGATGCAATACTACTCTATAGGTACTCAAGATTAACATGAGATTGGCAGAAACTGTGTGTGTGTGTGTGTGTGTGTGATTGGATTTCTTGTGCCTTGTTCAACCACCAAGCATTCTTTTTGAGTATGCAAAGTTGTTTGAACCTCCTTGTGTGTTGTTTTCCATTGCTGTCAAAGGATGGTGGAATCAGGGCAGTTGAGCATAGCCCTGTGTGCTTGGCTTGGTTTCCAGCATGGGCATCACGCCCCTCATCAAGCATAGGCATCACGCTCCACGAGTTCTCATCAAACATGATGCTTTCTGGTTTTATAGCCTATAGAGTCGGCTGCAGTTTTGTGAGCATTAGCCGCGTTTCTATTGTTGTGCCAAGAGTGAGCGTGCTATTGCGTGCCAGGGCCAGTTGCGTTTCCACTGGGGCTTAATTGTGCCTCCTTGGGGTTTCCTCTGGGCCATTGGGTTTTGGCCCGCTGAATACCTTGGTCTAAAGCAGGCCAACGGGGGCTGGAGGTGTAGTTATGGACAAATGTGGAATTTATCTCAAGAGTCAAAAGATGGTCAGGATCACTGCTCATTTCCTATGTTTTCATACCAGGCTACAAGCTAACCTCAACATTTAAGACATTTTAAACAATTTTTTGCTCAAAACACTTTCAGACACCAGCGAGTGTTTGAAATAACTTCTGATTGCGATCCGATGGGCATTCTGATCACCATATGAGGCAGAAATCTATTTATATGCGATGCTAAAGGCTATTTATGCTAACCATTTCCATAATAAATACACATATGATTATGGAAAATACCAGAGAATGCTTAAAAAACGAATCATAAATTATTATAATCGTGAATTTATTTGGTTTTATGTTTCATTTGTCTTTTCCCAGTGCCTTTGTTGATACCGGACTTCTGCAAATGCATATCATATACTCCAGTTAACTCATATATCTCCTGTTTTCTTTCCGTGAGCTCCCTGTGTTGTTCTGGCTTAAAGTATAACAGTGAGATGTGAGAGATAGCTCAAACATCCTCAGATTGCATAATTTCATGGAAAATTAATAGAAATGCTCATTCTTTCCAAAGAAATGTGACGTAAACATGTGATATTTTATCACTATTTTTCTAAAAGTGTAAGGTGACTTACCTTACCTTACCTAATGGGGATATTTTGTGCATTCCTGTGATCGCAAGAACTAATTAATAAATTACTGTCACTGTAACATTGTTTTATCATAAATCATTGGTCAAATATCGATGCTGGAGTCTTGTGTCTTTAAGTAAAAAACAAACGTCATGTTCATTTTGCGATCTAGCACGTTTTCAGTCAGCTAGGTTCCCCATGCTGGTGAAATGGTGGGGTTGTGTGACGTTCTATGGAGGCGTGTTAAATTTGGGTTTTAGGGTAGTGCTGGGGGTCTACTGCCCTGATAGTGGAAACGCTGCTTGATTATGGCCACACGACTCGAGGTACACACACACACACACACACACACACCAGTCACAAACAAAAATAGGCCCACATGTAACACTATCAAGATCTCAATAACACCCCACATTTCCAATTGTGTACAGGATACACTTATCTCTACTGAAGCACAAACCAAAAACTGTTCATCACAGACAGACGGTTGAATAAATATGACTGGAAAAGTGGAAAAGGAAAGAGAAAGAAAACATTGTGAACATTCACATGCATATAATGACAGTTTTAAAGCTCACAAGAGGATGTGGATGAGAACATGAGGAAAAGACAAATAAAAGTCAATGAACAAGACAGTAGACATCAGAGGATCTTTTGGGAGCATTTGTTTCCTTGCGAGTGAAGTCTATCAGTTTCCGTCCCGTTTATGGGCTAATTCACGTCAGAGTAGGAAATGCCTGTACAAGACAATATGCCAAATTGCTGCGTTTATACCCCTCTTCCTGCCGTTAAACACAACTTTTGTGTGTGTGCGTGTGTGAGAGAGCAAACTTTCACAATGCTTTGGGAGAAACCGGATTTAGAAGCATTAGTAACACTGCACACATTTGACTTTCCTGTTTCACTGCTTCTGTCCTAAAAGTCTGCATTTAAACAAAAGCGTTCTTACACACACCCAATAAAGAACATCCCAGCCATTATGTCTGGACCGGACATTATGAGTGGACTTAAAAATGTGTAGTGAGTAATAAATATACACTGCTTTTCTGAGTTTTGTCTGTAAATAATCAGTAGTTAATACTCTGATCACAGTGTTTAAATGCATATGCTATTTTATACTGTGTTTTCTGAAGGCTACAAATGTTTAGGTTTACAATTGTATCATTTTTTTCCGATAACCCTGCCTGTAAACAGCATGTACAAACAGTGATTGGTAACTTTACATGACTAACACGTGGTCTCTTCCTAAGTAGGAGGTTCATAGTCAGAATGTGCTATATAATGCTGCCTTCACGTGCTATCAGAATTATCATAAGTACGAGTTTCCTAGGTAAGAACTGCACATGTACGCCCTCAGATGTCGTGTTTACCCCTGGAAATTCCTGAAATAATTTTGATAAATTCCCGAGATGGGTGTGCCATAAACTTTAAACATGGTGGCGGGGAGAATACTGCTGTGACAGTATGGTTTATTAGTTTTTCCCCCAAAACAGCTAGATTGTCTTGTCTTGTCATTAATGTAGTGCATATTTACATCTACAAGCAATCATTAAGCGTATTGTATGTTTTATACACAGCGAAAATAGTCTGCATTTGACTGAAATTACAGAATTGGCATAGCATCGGATAGTGTAGATAGCATAGCTATCTGAATAGCATCGTAGATGTTTATATGGTTGTCAGTGCATGATGTGACACTACATATAATTTTGGTTTTAATACGATTTTCCCCATAAAAAGGCAAGAATAAACCTGGTGTACTCCATGATTCATGTTCATTCCGACAACAAAGCATTTGAATGCAACATGCTCATAATCACGACTTCTGAAGTGGGAATTATGAAATTTCTGATAGCACGTGAAGGCAGCATAAGAGTGGTGACCCCACATGGTGGCCGCCATATTGAGATGACATGACCAGTCGAATATTTCTTAATTATCTTTTGGTTACCCCCCCCCTATTATTGGACATCTTTGGTTGCAGAAATCATTATGCACCTGATAATTAATTTAACAGTGATTAGGGCATTTCTACAATTGCACCGAAAATATTTACCAGTGTGTGATGTGACATCCTTAAAGGTGTCGGTATAAAATCCACGACCATTGTTGTATCGTCCAGCGAAACATAAAGCCTGTCCCAATACCCACACTTACGGTTTTGGCCACTTGAGAGCTTGAGAAGTGCGCAAGACTGTCCCAAGTCTGAAAATGTCCAAATCTCTGTGTCCTGAACGCACACTAAATCTATGCTATCTCTAATACTGCTTCAGATTGGTATTTGTGGCTAAGGGTGTACTCACACTAGGCAATCTGAACCGTGCCCGGGTGCGTTTGACCCCCAGAGTCGGTTCATTTAGCTGGCCCTGGCCCTCTTGGAAGTGTGATCGCTAACCACGCTGGAGCACGGAACAGCTGTGCGCTACTGTCATCATTACGACAGAAAACACCAAACTATTACTACTTGGATACACTTTTCAATTAATTCAAGTATATTTAGGTTTATAACGGTCCTGGTTCTCACCTTATTGATGAACATGAATTGTAGTTTTCGAGTAAAGCTGCAAAATCCTCCATTAAAGTCAGCTGCCTCCATAATAATCTTCTGATACGTGCAGTGCAATCAAGTGAAAATAGCTACGCAGCATAAATTAAATCTATTAGGCAGTCTATTAGCGAAAGCGCTTTTCTTCCTGTCTTCTATAAAACAAAAAGTTGCATCGTGAATTATGTAAGCGTGCTCCAGCCCTTTACATTAAGTGCAATGTAAGTGCAGGCCAGTGGGGGAGTGGGGAAGGGGGACAATCGTGCTCGGTACAAGGCAACCGTGCCTAGTGTGAGTACACCCAGAATCCCATCATTCATCACATCCAGGAAATCATGTGCCCTGAAGTCACAAGAACTTGAGGAACACTTTCCAGTGTACGTTACATTAATTAGATATTACATATAATTTGGTGGTAAAAGTGTCCCATCGGGTAATCAAAGTTGGGTCAAATACAGAAAATACATCATATAAATAGACAAGTGGTCTAGTGCAAAGACCGCAAGTGTGAATATTGGGACTGGTCCATAAACATAGAAATATCTGAATGTTCTGAACATCCCAGTAATACAAGTAATTTTGCATTCATAGTTTGCCCTACAGGAAATTATTGTAAAAGTTCTCCATTGATTGAACACATTAACATTGTTCTGTATTTTAAAGAATGTTTTATGAAGTCATGATTTAACAATGAGACGATCAGACGTCTGAAAGACTCCATGGATCTTTGTTTGTGTGTGTGTTTTGGCATTCAGGTATAGAGCAAACAGTTATTAACAGCGGTCTGTGGAAGCTGTAATATTATATATATATATATATATATATATATATATATATATATATATATATATATATATATATATATATATATATATATATATATATACATATACTCACACCTCACCTAAAGGATTATTAGGAACACCTGTTCAATTTCTCATTAATGCAATTATCTAATCAACCAATCACATGGCAGTTGCTTCAGTGCATTTAGGGGTGTGGTCCTGGTCAAGACAATCCCCTGAACTCCAAACTGAATGTCAGAATGGGAAAGAAAGGTGATTTAAGCAATTTTGAGCGTGGCATGGTTGTTGGTGCCAGACGGCCGGTCTGAGTATTTCACAATCTGCTCAGTTACTGGGATTTTCACGCACAACCATTTCTAGGGTTTACAAAGAATGGTGTGAAAAGGGAAAAACATCCAGTATGCGGCAGTCCTGTGGGTGAAAATGCCTTGTTGATGCTAGAGGTCAGAGGAGAATGGGCCGACTGATTCAAGCTGATAGAAGAGCAACTTTGACTGAAATAACCACTCGTTACAACCGAGGTATGCAGCAAAGCATTTGTGAAGCCACAACATGCACAACCTTGAGGCGGATGGGCTACAACAGCAGAAGACCCCACCGGGTACCACTTATCTCCACTACAAATAGGAAAAAGAGGCTACAGTTTGCACAAGCTCACCAAAATTGGACACCAAAATGTTGCCTGGTCTGATGAGTCTCGATTTCTGTTGAGACATTCAGATGGTAGAGTTAGAATTTGGCGTAAACAGAATGAGAACATGGATCCATCATGCCTTGTTACCACTGTGCAGGCTGGTGGTGTAAAGGTGTAAAGGTGTGGGGGATGTTTTCTTGGCACACTTTAGGCCCCTTAGTGCCAACTGGGCATCGTTTAAATGCCACGGCCTACCTGAGCATTGTTTCTGACCATGTCCATCCCTTTATGACCACCATGTCACAAAGCTCGAATCATTTCAAATTGGTTTCTTGAACATGACAATGAGTTCACTGTACTAAAATGGCCCCCACAGTCACCAGATCTCAACCCAATAGAGCATCTTTGGGATGTGGTGGAACGGGACCTTCGTGCCCTGGATGTGCATCCCACAAATCTCCATCAACTGCAAGATGCTATCCTATCAATATGGGCCAACATTTCTAAAGAATGCTTTCAGCACCTTGTTGAATCAATGCCACGTAGAATTAAGGCAGTTCTGAAGGCGAAAGGGGGTCAAACACAGTATTAGTATGGTGTTCCTAATAATCCTTTAGGTGAGTGTACATAGTTTATGAAATTAATAACCTTTCACTTACAAGAAACAGCTGTCAACACTGCCACTGCCAAGTGTAGTTCTTACACACAGAAACAACCAACAAACCACAGCTGTCACCTATCAGTCTTTTGTGTAGCCAGACCAACATTATAGCTGCGTCCCAATTCAGAGGCTGCATCCTTCGAAGGCTGCATTAAAAGGCCGATTGCATCACCGTGGTGTGACGAAGGCTGTCCCAATTCGAAGGCGTTTCCTGTGAAATGAAGGATATAACAGATGGATCCTTCATGGTCTTGCCTAACCCAGAATGAATTGTGTGCCAGTGATGACAGGATTTTTCTGAGAGAAATTGCTGAATTACACTTTTAAACGCAAGTACTGGGTTTCAGCTTACTCAAATATTCAATGATACAAATGATTTAAAAACAGTTCAAATATATCATATCTTACTAAGATGCGATTACATATAGTTTATACTCTTTATTATATACAGAAATGGACCATGGTGAACATATTTAGACAGTTTGTGAACCTTGTTTTCTATTCAGACTTTCAAAAAAATCCAGTAGGCCTACAAACATTACTGTCGCTCATCAACGGCAGATGTCACATTTGCTAGGCGACAAGAACAGTCCTCTGTAGGCTAGACCGTCCCATTTAACAACGCTCAGTCTGACCTTTGCGGCTTTCAAAGGATGCAGCCTCTGAATTAGGACACAGCTAGGGTCTGTGCTCTATAACCACTGCAAATGGCCAAGGGTCACCCACTTTTTCAGATTTACTAAACAGCACAAATTAGCGTGAGATCGCAATCCCAAAAGCACAGATGGAAGTGTAAAGTTCAGTGCGTGATCTACTGATGATGTGCACATTAAAGAACACAGATGCAGCCGAATCATAATGACCAACGCAGTCTACCAAGAGTAGCGCAAACTAGCGTCTGGTTTAAGACATGCTTTTTTTTGGATGGTAACTAATGGTGCAAACACCAGTAAATTGACAAGCGTAAACCTTAGTAAATCATCTTGCATGATTGTGATAAAGTGAGGTTTGTAACTTTAAATTCAAAGAACCAAACAATGGGTTTTTTTTCTCAAGATAATTTTATTCACTGTTTTGTCTCACACGTGTCAAATGGAAGGTGCACATTCCATTGCGACTGTTTGTCAGTCTTATCCTTTTTGTGCCTGTAAATGAGAAAAAGTGAATGAAAATTTGACAACTAATGATTTGTTTGTTAATGGTGATTCTCTTTGTCTTGCCTTCTTCCTGGAACTTCCTAATAGGAGGGGCCTGTGAACAGGAAGCTTGACTTCCTGTTCACAGGAACAGGAGTTCCTGTGGTTCCTCCTCCTCTTCCATTCCAAGGGAGGAGTTTAAGCATTGAGCTAAGTCTGCTAAGACTTCCTTACAACAATGATTCATTTAAATATTCTCCTCCCATAAATTTTGCATCTGAAAGAGAAACTACTACAAATGCATATGCAATAAGGTCAGCCGCAAAAATATCTCTGTCCACGCCTTTTCAGCTTAGTTTTTTAACGCCAAAAGAGGGCTTGCACTGGTGCAAGCTGTTAGTAAATCTGGCCCTTAGTCAAGAAGAGGCCGCCTGACTGATATGTAAAGTGACCAATCACAGTCAAGAAAAACAGTCATGGCATGTTTAAGGGTGGGTAAATGTCGCAATTACAACAACCTGTATTTCACCTGTATTTGCCGCAGATATTCCCTTCTCACGTATGGGCTTCACGTATGGAAATGGAAAGTTTATAAACTCACTATAAACTCGCAGTCGCTAGAAAAAGTCAGAATTAAGATATAAAACTAAGAATTGTGAGAAAAGTAATTCTGAACCATTCTAAATTATTGTGAGATTTAAACTTGCAATTGTGAGTAATAAAGATTGTGAGATATAAATTTTGAGAAGTCAGGATTCTGAGATAAAAAAAATTAATTCCATGGCGAAAACAAACTTCCACACTTCACCTGATCTTCCATTATGCGACACACAACAAATAAAATTAAATCAGTAGATTTAATCACACTAGAATAGTGTTTTTCCTCTAAACTTCCACACAGTGCCTCAAACAAAACACTTAAGCTATGAACTTGACTTTTTAAATGCAGCATTTAGTTGCTTCTCTAAATCTTGTAAATGTGTCTTGTTTCCTGGCGGACCGTTATAGATCGCCACACACTATTCCTGAAAGCCTTTAGAAGTCAGCCAATCAAACTGAGACAAGAGTCTGAGAGTGTGTGGGGTCTGTGGGCGTGACGTCTATGGCCAGCAGCCATATCACCCTGTAGCCCTAGACTGGTTTCCCACTGAAGCTAAGCAGGGCTGAGCCTGGTCAGTACCTGGATGAGAGACCTCCTGGGAAAACTAGGTTGCTGCTGGAAGAGGTGTTAGTGAGGCCAGCAGAGGGTGCTCACCCTGTGGTCTGTGTGGGTCCTAATGCCCCAGTAGAGTGATGGGGACACTATACTGTAACAAGCACCGTCCTGCGGATGAGACGTTAAACCGAGGACTCTCTGTGGTCATTAAAAATCACAGGATGTCCTTCAATAAAGAGTAGGGGTGTAACCCCGGCATCCTGGCCAAATTTGCCCATTGGCCCCTGTCCATCATGATATATATAGATGAAGCTTCTTGGCTTCATCACTTGGTCTCCTCTCCACCAATCAGCTGGTGTGTGGTGGGCGTTCTGGCGCAATATGGCTGCCGCCGCATCATCCAGATGATGCTGCACATTGGTGGTGGTTGAAGAGAGTCCAAAAAATTTAATATAATAAAGTTCCTACACAATCTCATGACCTTTTAATTAATCTTACTAACATTCCATTTGAACATGTTTTATAATCAAAAACATCTCAGTTGAAATCAAGAATTTACACTTATATTACACCATATTTTCTTAGAGTTTAAATATGCCCCTCCTGTTTGGCGCCCTCTGTCGGCTAGGTCTACTGCTGCTTTTTTCTGCTTATAAACTCCAAATGCACTAATACTGTATTTGGAACTGTAAGAATGTATATACTTTCATATGAAGCATTGGTCACTGTATACTGAAGCATTTATTCTATATACTCTGATCTGGACTTATTCACCCTCTACCTCTCTAGTCTTAATTTTCTTGACTAGACCTCTCCCTCTCCTCTCCTCTCCTCTCCTCTCCTCTCCTCTCCTCTCTCTCTCTCCTCTCTCTCCTCTCCTCTCCTCTCCTCTCTCCTCTCTCCCTCCTCTCTCTCTTTCATGAGCTCTCTTCCTCCCACCTTTCAGCATTCAAAAATAATTGCATAGTTATCCTCAAATTAATGCCTAACTGTTTTACAACACACTGAGAGAAAAGGCCAAGCCAATTACTATTCTGCATTCACCTTACAGAAGAGGATATTATGCTAATGACCCTCCCTACATGAACATAAAAAAGCTTTTATTTCCTCCGACAGACTCTGACTCTCTCTCTCTCTCTCTCTCTCTCTCTCTCTCTCTCTCTCTCTGAGTTAAATGCATTAAATCATGGATTAATTTTGTTCTCCAATCAGGGAAGGCTATCCAGACAGGCATAGATGTTCCACACATTATCTTTGGTGGTGACAGTAAAAAATATCCCAGAGAATAAGGGTCAAATGTGAACTCTGACTGAAGCAATGGTTGTAAGTGTGTGTTATACACATGTTCATTTTTTGCAAGCATATGTGTGTGTGTGCGCGGGCTTGCACTATGGCATAGATGACCCACAGGACTGTGTTGACACTTTCACACCTTTACACACATGTGGACACACATCTCACTGTCCCACTGCAAGCACAAAGTGTTTATTAAACTGAGACCAGATGAACCACGAGAGCTTTCAGCCACATGCTGGATTTTTACACATTAAATTAATAATAACATTGCAGAATCACTAGATATTTATAAATGCAACCTAAAATATAACCATAACCATCCAATGAAAAAAAAAAACAAACAAAAAAAAACATATTGACATCTGAGGGCCAGATATACTAACAGCTTTCACCATCGCAAACCCTCATTTGGTGTTAAAAATGACTGTCAGGATTTACTAAAGACAAAAAAATAGCGCTGAAAAGGCGTGGACAGGGTTATTTATGGGAGAAGAGTATTAAAATGAATCATGCAAGGTGATTTACTAAGGTTTGCACTCGTCAATTTACTGATATATGCATGTCTTAAACCAGACGCTAATTTGCGCTGCTTAAATCAAGTTTAGTTTTTTTAGTGGGGGGAAGGGTCTTAATTAAAGGATTAAAAGGGATTTGAAGGGTATAAAGAAGAAACAAGAATGGTAAAATGAGTTCTAGGTCTAATTATAGCCTATATAGTTTATAGCCATTTACACTCTTTGCCAATAATATTTTATTTAAAAATATGTACACATTCCCCTAACCAACAACAAACCCTAACCCTAACCCCGTTTCCACCGAAATTACCTGGAACAGTTTTTCCCAGGAACTTTTTCCCCCCAGACCTGCTGCCGTTTGCGTTTCCATCACAGTGAAGATTAGTCCGGTGACGCAGAGCCCACTGGTTTTCATCCTCCGCAAATAAACTTGATAAAGCCTGAACCTTGTGGTCAGTCCATCGGTTGTATTTTACATTTACATTAATGCATTTGGCAGACGCTTTTATCCAAAGTGACTTACATTGCTTTCAAGGTACACAATTTTTTTTTAACATTTTGTCAGTTCTTGCTTTCCCTGGGAATCAAACCCATGACCTTGGCGTTGCTAGCGCCACGCTCTTATTGTTTGAGCTACAGGAAAGCCCTTAATTTTTTTAACTCCATTGTTGATTCGAATAGCAAATAACTCTTACTGCATGCACCGCAACTGACTTTTAGGTTGAAAAAAAATGTTGCGTTAACTCAACCAATCAGCATGTTCAGCACCCAAGTCCCACCCCCGAAAGTTCCTGAACTTTAAAAAAGTACTACCTCATGAGCAGCGCCATTTTGAGGGGGGCATTTGTATCCGGAACTTCATTTAGACCCGGGTTCCTGCGGTCGAAATACACCGAATACCACCCCAAAGTCCCTAGTTCCTGGGGAAAATTCCTACGGTGGAAATGCAGCTTAATATGTCAGAAATGTATATAAATGTAATGACTGCATATTTTCAATTCAAAATGCCAAAAGTACATAAAAAAGTTGAGTAGTTTGCATCACTGTATGTTACTGTGGGTCGTTAAACATATCCACAAAACAATTGTCAAATATGAAATGTTTAGCTACTAATATCTTACCACACTTTCACTGAAAACATTAAAAGTGCCGCGTTAGAATTCACACCCGTCCTCATATTAAGCCCTGCCATTTTGATCCGATTGCTCATCATTTTGACATTGACGAGTGCTGTTAGACTGATGAGGCAGACCAGCCTAAAAATGTACATCTTTAAACTGTCTGCCATCCAAACCACAAACAGAGCGGTGCGTAATGGAGAGCAGCATCAAATACCAAATATTAGGGGGGGCAATTTGGCCATTTCCAATTATTAGGCTGGTTGTGGACTTGTAGAGGGGCGGGTTTAAATAATTGAAGAAGTGCTGCATGCGTCACCAGAGAGAAAATCCAGTTATGACATTTTGATTAAAGGATTAGTGCACTTCAGAAAAAAAAACGGAAGGTACCGATCAAGTGTTTATAAAGCAAACATGCAAAGACTAAGTCAAACGCCCATCACAAAAAAAACAGCAATGATGTCGGACGATTTTGAAGTTGGAGGAGAAAATTAGTTTTTTTGCCCTACCGCGGTACTTCCCGTGACGTTTCCAATGTGATTTTGTAATACATGAACTTGTGAGCTCGAGCAGAGCTAAAGCAAGAAGAGCATTTGTGGTTAAAAAGTATTTTTTTAGAAAATGACTGATCGTTTCTCTAGATAAGACCCTTATTCCTCCTCTGGGATCGTGTCGAGCTCTTTGAAGCTGAAACTGCAGTTTAAACCTTCACCCCGTTGGTCCCTGTTGAAGTCCACTATATGGAGAAAAATCCTGGAATGTTTTCCTCAAAAATCTTCTATCGACTGAAGAAAGAAAGACGTGAACATCTTGGATGACGTGGGGGGAGTAAATTATCAGGAAATTTTAATTCTGATGTGAACTAATCCTTTAACCATCACAAGGTCAGAATTTTTACATATACATGCATGAATCATTCACAATAAGATCTATGACATTTACAAAACTGAGCTGCTCTAATGACTTCAGTGTAACGTGCATGAACGTTTTTTCCCTGTCTGTATTGCACACAATATATTTTAGGACTTAATCACAGCATCACCCAGTTGTTCAGTTCCATCTTTTAACATGTTTTGTAGCGCAACCGAGATTCTCCTCGCAGGTTCATGGTTCTCAATCCAGACACATTACTTATTCAGATATTTAACATGGCTTCAGATGCATCTCAGCCTGACATTACTAGCACTGAGACTTGCATGTTAAGTCCGGCATGAGCCAGATTCATTTATCAGAGCGCAGACTGGCTGTCAGTGTGCTGTAATGAAGTCCAGCAGCTGATGAACCTAGATATCACTCCAAACAACAGAGAACACAGCAGGATCATACATCTGATGTCATATTCAAACCATTTACCCGCCATTAAGTCTGGGTCAATGACCTGAAGATGGATGCAAAGCGACAGCAATCACATACATATCACCAGAGTTTTAGCTCACGACATGAAGAGGAATAAAACAGCATCAGTCGTTTCTCGTGCTTATGAACTTTTCTTGCTTCCAAGAACAAAAAAGAAAATGCTAATGAAACACATAAACAATGAATAATTCATGTGAGTAAACATTTTCCTCTATCTGAGAAGCTTATGCATAATTTATATGATAATTTCACTATATTTCAGTGTTTTAGACCGTTTCCTCACTCATACTGACCCATTTTATCTGTTCATAATTCATAGAGCATGCACAGACATTTACTGTTGTCTCACTGTATCCTCCGGATTCGGTGGCTTCAGTAAGAACTAGAATGCTGCAGACTAATCATACTCATGTTTGCCATAACTGGACTCAAATGTATAAATATTAATTTGCAATCAGCAAATCACACAGTGTGCAGCACACCCAGAGTTTAAGGTGCATTATGCATCATTATAAGCTAACATGGGCACGTGGATGGGCTTAGTGTATTGCACAAATAGATTTATATGCAGTGAGATATTTGTGCATTAGTGCATGCATGTGTTAGCATTTCTCTGTGCTTTGCTGTGTGTGTGTGTGTGTTTAAGGTTAAATAATTACAGATGTTTTTAGTTATCTAGTTATCATCCCTCTTTTCTATTTTGCTCTCTGAGAGACTGTTCTCACTCATTACTTGAGGCTAAAAGAGTAGAAGGGTTGCAAATGTGCAAATGTAGAAAATATAGAAAGAAATGGTAAGACTTTATTTTGATGGTCCACTTTAGACATTCTACTAACTATAATTAACTTTGCAACTACATGTCATATTCTAGGCTACTAACACTAACAGTAACCCTAACCTAACAGTCTACTAATACTCTAATGAGAGTTAGTTGACAAGTTACAAATTAATGAGCGTCTAAAGTAGACCATTGAGATAAAGTGTAACCAAAACTGTTTAAATTTAGGGTTCTTTACAGGGTTTCACTTTATTTCGAATGTCCATTTTAGACATTCTACTAACTATAAGTAACTTTGCAACTGCATGTCAACTAACTCTCATTCATTTGTAACTTGTCAAGTAACTCTCATTAGAGTATTAGTATACTGTGTTGGTAGAATAAGTTGACATGTCCTTGCAAAGTTACTTAGTAGAATGTCTGTTGGAGATCATTGAAATAAAGTGTTAGCACATATTAATCAGACAGTCTAATACTCTAATGAGAGTTAGTTGACATGTAGTTGCAAAGTTACTTATAGCATATCTAAGCTGGACTTTTGAAATGTAAAGGCCTTGAAATGCATAGCATTATTCAGTGTGTTGACGTAATTCCAGGAAGAAAAGACAGGAAGACAGGGCGGGATATACCGTACAGCTCCTCCCCTTTTTTTAAACGGCCAGTAGCGTTTAGTTTATATCACAGCTCGACCAGAGCCGTTGAGCTCGGTAAAGCTTCAGTTTCCTCCTAATCTCTAACCATTTCTCTTCCTTATCTCCTCCATATCACTTTAAAATACAGCATTCTGTCCAGAACTTAAACGAGTCTGATATGTTTTCTGGTCTGTGTCGACTCGCTCACATGATCCGCTCTGAGCTGGACTGACTCGCTCACATGATCCGCTCTGTGCTGTCGTGTCTCTGTGTCGACTCAATCACATGATCCGCTCTGTGCTGTCGTGTCTCTGTGCCGACTCGATCACATGATCCACTCTGAGCTGGACCGACTCGATCACATGATCCACTCTGAGCTGGACCGACTCGATCACATGATCCGCTCTGAGCTGGACTGACTCGCTCACATGATCCGCTCTGTGCTGTCGTGTCTCTGTGCCGACTCGATCACATGATCCACTCTGAGCTGGACCGACTCGATCACATGATCTGCTCTGAGCTGGACTGACTCGCTCACATGATCCGCTCTGAGCTGGACTGACTCGCTCACATGATCCGCTCTGAGCTGGACCAACTCGCTCACATGATCCGCTCTGTGCTGTCGTGTCTCTGTGCCGACTCGATCACATGATCCACTCTGAGCTGGACCGACTCGATCACATGATCTGCTCTGAGCTGGACCGACTCGATCACATGATCCGCTCTGAGCTGGACCGACTTGATCACATGATCCGCTCTGAGCTGGACCGACTTCGCCACATGATCTGCTCTGTGCTGTCGTGTCTCTGTGCCGACTCGATCACATGATCCACTCTGAGCTGGACCGACTCGATCACATGATCCACTCTGAGCTGGACCGACTCGATCACATGATCTGCTCTGAGCTGGACCGACTCGATCACATGATCCGCTCTGAGCTGGACCGACTTGATCACATGATCCGCTCTGAGCTGGACCGACTCGCTCACATGATCCGCTCTGTGCTGTCGTGTCTCTGTGCCGACTCGATCACATGATCCACTCTGAGCTGGACCGACTCGATAACATGATCCACTCTGAGCTGGACCGACTCGATCACATGATCTGCTCTGAGCTGGACCGACTCGATCACATGATCCGCTCTGAGCTGGACCGACTTGATCACATGATCCGCTCTGAGCTGGACCGACTTCGCTCACATGATCCGCTCTGTGCTGTCGTGTCTCTGTGCCGACTCGATCACATGATCCACTCTGAGCTGGACCGACTCGATCACATGATCCACTCTGAGCTGGACCGACTCGATCACATGATCCGCTCTGAGCTGGACCGACTCGATCACATGATCCGCTCTGTGCTGTCGTGTCTCTAGACCGACTCGATCACATGATCCGCTCTGTGCTGTCGTGTCTCTGGACCGACTCGATCACATGATCCGCTCTGTGCTGTCGTGTCTCTGGACCGACTCGATCACATGATCGCGCTCTGTGCTGTCGTGTCTCTAGACCGACTCGATCACATGATCCGCTCTGTGCTGTCGTGTCTCTAGACCGACTCGATCACATGATCCACTCTGTGCTGTCGTGTCTCTGGACCGACTCAATCACATGATCCGTTCTGTGCTGTCGTGTCTCTGGACCGACTTGATCACATGATCCGCTCTGTTGTGTCGTGTCTGTGGACCGACTTGATCACATGATCCTCTCTGTGCTGTCATGTCTCTGGACCGTCTCGATCACATGATCCGCTCTGTGCTGTCGTGTCTCTGGACCGACTCGATCACATGATCCGCACTGTGCTGTCATGTCTTTGGACCGTCTCGATCACATGATCCGCTCTGTGCTGTCGTGTCTCTGTGCCGACTCAATCACATGATCCGCTCTGTGCTGTCGTGTCTCTGTGCCGACTCGATCACATGATCCACTCTGAGCTGGACCGACTCGATCACATGATCCACTCTGAGCTGGACCGACTCGATCACATGATCTGCTCTGAGCTGGACCGACTCGATCACATGATCCGCTCTGAGCTGGACCGACTCGATCACATGATCCGCTCTGTGCTGTCGTGTCTCTAGACCGACTCGATCACATGATCCGCTCTGTGCTGTCGTGTCTCTGGACCGACTCGATCACATAATCAGCTCTGTGCTGTCGTGTCTCTAGACCGACTCGATCACATGATCCGCTCTGTGCTGTCGTGTCTCTAGACCGACTCGATCACATGATCCACTCTGTGCTGTCGTGTCTCTGGACCGACTCGATCACATGATCCGTTCTGTGCTGTCGTGTCTCTGGACCGACTTGATCACATGATCCGCTCTGTTGTGTCGTGTCTGTGGACCGACTTGATCACATGATCCTCTCTGTGCTGTCATGTCTCTGGACCGTCTCGATCACATGATCCGCTCTTTGCTGTCGTGTCTCTGGACCGACTCGATCACATGATCCGCTCTGTGCTGTCATGTCTTTGGACCGTCTCGATCACATGATCCGCTCTGTGCTGTCGTGTCTCTGTGCCGACTCAATCACATGATCCGCTCTGTGCTGTCGTGTCTCTGTGCCGACTCGATCACATGATCCGCTCTGTGCTGTCGTGTCTCTGGACTGGAGCTGCAATGGTTCACGCGACACTATCGTGAACCAGACTTCTTTTCAATGGAAAGCATATTTACATTTCTGAATTATCTGAATTCGTTCCCTATCCCCTATATAGTGCACTGTCTGAATCATTCCCTATCCCCTATATAGTGTACTATGTGCCACTCACCATGAAGAAAACAGTAAATGTGTGAGCCGCAGGTTCAGCGTCTGTTTATAATGTAGGGGGCGGGGCTTCAGATTCTAGAGAGCATTTGATTGGACAGAAAATCTGATGAGAAGCTGAAGTGCAGAGTGATGTCATCAGAATCATTGATCCTTATTGAGAGTGAGAGACTGTAAGTTCTGAACGCCTATATAACAGTAAGGCTAACATATTCATGATAATGGGGACTTTAAGTGTAACCCTTTAGGGTTCTTTAATCCTGCATAAAGAGAGTTTTACGAGGCACTGTGAGCGAAGCTGTGTATTTGCATTGGAGAAAATGTTTTGCTCTGAATGTGTTTGCTAGCAATAAATCTGTCTGTTCATATGGTCTTTAAATGTGGCCAAAGAGCAAACTTTACAAACTGTGACTGAATCAAATATTTTAAAAACTTTTTTTAAATTGCCTAAAGTTGATCTTATTTATTGTTTATCTAATGAACAATATTTATTAAAACTTTTACATTTTATATATTTGACAAGGAAGAAAAAGAGGGGATTTATGTGAGTTTATGTTTTTCAAACCAGTGAAAAATATTGAAGATTTTCATTGAATTATGATCATATTAGTTAAAGATTTATTCCTGTGATCAGAGCTGAATTTATCATCATTACTCCAGTCTTCAGGGTCACATGATCCTTCAGAAATCATTCTCATATGAGGATTTGTGCTGCTTCAGATTATTTTGGTTCCAGGATTCTTTAATTAATACTTTTTAAAAAAAGCATTTATTTGAAATAGAAATATTTTTGTAACATTATGAGTGTCACTTTTGATCAGTTTAATGTGTCCTTGCTGAAAAAAAAGTAGCATTTTACTTTTCTTTCAATAAATAAAATAAAAATCTCACTGACTCCAAACCTTTGAATGGTATGTATGTAAACTGGGTCAATAATGTTTTAACAAAGCTGAAACTTGCAAAATCCTCTCTCTCTCTGTCAGAGTTTGGCAGGTTCTTCTCTCCCACAGTCTCCAGCTGTCCAGTGGGGTGCGCCAAGCTGCCTTACCGTACAACCCCACTCACTCTCTCTCTGGTCTCTGTCACCTTCTCTCGTTCAGATGCAGAAATGGCCAGACCTCAGCCCTGCTGATCAGACCACGCCTGCTAACCTGATGATGAAGATGATCAGAAGATTCCCGAAGATTCCAGCAGACTGTTGATTATATCCCGGTCATTTTAGTTTGGTCATGTCACAGTGTAAATGTGAGACATGGAGAAGGAAAGGGCAAACAGATGCACATTTGTGGATATCCAGTAGTGGGCTAACAACCAATTCTAGAGTTTTAACTATACAATAGCTCTAATGTTAAAGGGCTGTGCTTGCAATGTCAAGGTCACAGGTTCCATCTGAATTTTAGTTTGAATGCATGGTTTAGTTTGAAGGCAAAAATGCAAGTTCACAAATGCACAGGCTACATTAATGTTTGCCAATGCGTACTTGGGGGTGTTACGAATTGCATTCTAATACTTGGAAAAGTTGTCTTCAAGTGCCATCTCAATGTTCCTCGGTTGGTGCAGGAAATATGAATCTTTGCTCACGGGAAGCTATGGAAGTTTTTGAGCAACTGCCATAAAACATCAGAAGAAGAAGAAGACGAAGGCAAGCCTTAGCCAAAAAAAGTGTAACGGCTAATGCTAACACTGGTACTCATTGCAGGAAAAGAGACCAGAGGCCTTTTTAATGGATGCCAATGGAGATGAGGCTTCACTGCACTGAATAAACCGCACATTTCACCAGCAATGCAGTCCTACTGTATGTTTACTAGCGATATAACACAAAATATAGAACATTTATTCACAAGGCCAACGCGCTAATAATCCACAAGAAACTGATTAAAGTAAGCATTTAACCGACTGTCATAAAACTCTGAACGGCGGGCACTGACGTCACTGTCACTGTCACGTGACCCAAGTCAGCCATTACGCTTTCTCCAATGCTAAGAAATACCATTACCAGCTATGCGAACGGCCAAAAAGAACACGCACGATTCCTAGCCTTCACCTTATCGAGAGCAGACAGTTCCACTAATAAAACATCTTATAATGATATAAAATAATATATATATATATATATATATATATATATATATATATATATATATATATATATATATATATATATATATATATATATATATATATCATTAATAAGCCTATAATAAAATGTTATATTTTATTATTATTTTTATTTTTTTTGTAACGCTTCGCAGGAATTTTATTTGGTCCAAATACACGGCTAAATTTGACAGAATCTGATCCAGACGGTGCAGTTGCGGGTTCTGCCAGCAGGTGCTGACCGGGCCACATATCTCCCGCGCAAAGACGCACGAATTCGAGCTTGCGCAGTTGCGCTAACGTTCTCGGATCCTCGGATAAAAACATCTGCAGAAACCACTGCATTATCTGCAATTCCAGGAAATGTCATCTCCTCCTTTCTGACAGTGTGCTCTGCCTTAATATTTTCAAGTTCAGTGATGCTTTAAATGAACTGAAATAAAAATAATGTAAGAATAAGTATGTAAATGTTTTAATTGTAAGCGTTTTATGGCACTGTGCTCCGTTCCCCTGTGACAGGACTGTGTTCTGCCTGATTTTCCCCTCCGAAGACGACTGTGCGCGCACTAATGTGATTAATAATGATGGTACAAGAGTGAAATTAATAGCTACTTAAGTAATTAGGCTGAGGAGAGTACTCATCATATTATTCATCTGCATGTTAACGCTTCTCATTACACACACCTGAACGTCAATATTGCTTCCAGTTGTGCTTTGAAATACATAAATGAGTATATTACTAGGCATCGTACAGTCGACGTATCCTCTAATCTTGTTTATTCATCTTTTTATATACATGTATATATGTAGTTTATGCTTTGCATTTTGTCCAGTTTGTATGCATTTGGGTAGGCTAGTTGAAAAATGCTATAGGCTATAAATAAATAACAATTATTATTATTAATAATAGTCTTAACACACTATTTCTGAAAACAAAAACTTTAATGAATGCACAATATTTAATAGGCTATGGTAAAAGATAAAAGTCTATTATTGTATTGCCAAGAGAGCAACAGTAACTTCATAAATAGCTATATGTATCATTCGACATGTTTCCTATATTTATAATACAGTTATTTCTAATTATACTTTTTTATTTATATTCCTGATGTTCAGTGCACATCAATCAAGTCACTTCAATACAATTTCATTAGCTATCTGTTAACATTTGCACCGTAACAATAATTCTAGTCCTTAATTTTAAGACTTAATTCAAAGACCTTTAGCGTGGTCTATCATCACTTCAGCATACCTGATGTTTTCCTCTCGGCTCAAGTGCTCGTCTCCTCTTGTCTGCAGTTCCTCTCTCGGCCTACAGGGGGCTCTAGTGTACCACAGAATCCAGCGGCCCCTGGAACACTTTGAGCTTCTGTCAGTGGCGGCCTTAAGATGCGACTGCAATCACAGGAAAACAGCCCAGATAAACTAACACAACACATGCTCTGAGTGCTTGAGAGGTGGGTGGGTGTAGGTTTAGAATCACTTGTAAATAAGATCTGATATTCTGAAGTAGCCTAGTCTTATAGGTGGAGTTCGTGGTGCGTGTACTACCGTGAGCGACAATTTATGAGTAGGCCTACAAGCGTTTATTTTGTGCAGCCTATGTGATATAGGCCTATGGCTGCCGGTGCGAGCGTCTGATGAGTAGGCCAGAGAAGCATCTGAATTTTAATGATGTTGAAGATGATATTGTGTGTCCTTCAGCCTGTTATACTGACACAAGCTCTCCATAAATCATCATATAAGCCCATCGTAAAATCAATACCAAACTGCAACCTCAGCTCCGACGCACTCTACGCCTCTCACACACCTAACAGCTTAAACTTTCGCCGCGATGCCGCTCGACCTATGGGTTAAGATCAGAGCGTGTTTAATTTGTATTGTAATAGAGACTTTCTAATCCGTAATGAAATGTCTATTAGCCGGGCTTTGCTGGGAACATTGGTGATCAGCTCGCGAAACAGCCACGGCAATTACGCTTGTGTCTTTGTCCTGGAGTGAGTGAAGCCAGTTTAGCCGCTCGATAAATGTTAATCCAGTGAGGAGAGATCCGCGCGTTTGAACAGGACTCACGCCGGCTTTTTTTCCCAGACGCTGCTTTTGATCTCGCTGCCCCGTGTTGGCCTTTCAATAGAGCACAGCCATCACACACACACACACACACACACACACACACACACACACACACACACACACACACACACGTTTACCCATCATAGAACATTTTCTGCATTTTGACATTTTTTAAATAAACTTAAATTACTATCGTTTTATACCAGTTTTACAAATGAGGACGTCCCCAAAGGGAGGTTTTTGGAGATTTTGGCAGGTTCTGGGTCAGGTTTTGTCACTTCTGGGTACAAATTTGTTCCCAAAATATGGTTAAGTAGGTACACACACACACACACACACACACACACACACACACACACACACACACACACACACACACATTTTTATACCATACAAACTGTATATTCTCTCCCCTACACTAACCCTACCCCCTAAACCTACCCATCTCTTTCTCTCTCTCTCTCTCTCTCTCTCTCTCTCTCTCTCTCTCTCTCTCTCTCTCTCTCTCACACACACACACACACACACACACACACTAACCCCTAACTATACCCCTAAATCTACCCATCACACAAAACTACAAGTATTTTTACATTTTCAAAAAACATCACTTAGTGTGATTTACAAGCTGTTTTCCTCAAGGGGACCAAAAAAATGTCCCCACAAGGACAAGGATTTCAGATATTGCCATCTTTGTGGGGACAAAATGTCCCCACAAGGAGCTGCAAGGAGTGAAACGTTATGAAGGAGATATTGCCATCTGTTTTGTGGGGACATTTTGTCCTCATGCATTATGTTTAATCTGGCATTTAAAAAAAAAAAAACATTCTACTGCCCAAAATGTCTTTTTTTTACCTCAGGACAAAAACAACTGAAGAATAAAAGGAAACAAAATGTGTGGGACTGTTTTACAGTGATCCCTCCAACCAGCAATTCTGACATACAAAATACAGCATGTAAAAGACCCTGACGGGATCCAAAGCACACACACATTCAGGAGCCCATTTCTTTGCACAGCCTGTGAGCCGTAAACAGCTTATGAAAGTCAAATGGAAATGTGGCATAATCTGACAAGTGGAGTCTGTGCTTCAAAAACAGCACTAACAATCCACACACACACAGGTACAAACACACGCAAGCACACATCTAAACTGTTAGTTGTGCCACAGGGTGTGTGTAATTTACCTTTTCAGGTCCTTCAGTTAAGAATATAAAAAAAATATAATAAAAATACTCACAGGACCCTCAGTATAGGTTTAATTAACCGTGTGTTTAGTAGCTTCTTCATCTGGATCTCTATGTAGGAGACGTAGAAAGAGACGAAAGGAGAGATTTGGTCTTTATTTGCTTCAGCTGTATCATCAACACAGTTTAGCGCCCTGCTGAGATACTTAAGAGCCAACAGTCTTACCATACTGTTACTGATTACAGGACAGAACCTCCTCTCAGTACCACCGCACCGGGACACTTCTTATTGGATCTTCTGTACGTCCACTAAATGTATTAATGTGTATCTAACATCTATTTTAATATATTCAGAAAAAAAAAAAAAAAAAAAAATACAGACTCCCCAGATTATATCATATTTTTCAGTCATTTTCAAAATAACTTTTTACTTTAAAAATACAAAGTATGAATATTTAAAAATATGTTTAAAAATATTAAGATGCTTACATAGGCTGCACATGTATTTTAGGTGTGAATAATTATAGCCACACTTTTGGTGTCTGACTAATATTACAACTAAAATCAATTATTACTGTAGGTACAATGCACTTCTAGTGTTGATGATGTGTTGTAAAGCAGTATACGGGTAAGGTTAGGACAGGTGTGGTGGTATGGGTAAACAGGTAAAGGAAGGACAACAGTGTCATTATAGATGCAGTTACAGAAATTAATTACATGCAGGTATTTTTTAAAATATAATATAAAAACATGCATGTAGACAATAAATGCATTGCATCAAATGATTCATTGAAATGTGAGTACATAGCAGTTAAAGAGACTTAATATAACATGTGAGCTGTTACTACTTTACATTTTAATAAATCATTAAATTAACTTTTTCAAAACCAACATGAACATAAATACATTTTGAAGAACTTTGCTTATGCGTTTTAAACTAGATTATAAATTCTTCTTCTTTTTCATTATCTTGAACATCCTTATTTATCATTGACATAATTATATATTATTTTGATTTTCCAGTAACAGTATATATGGTTACACTTTATTTTAAGGTGTCATTGTTACAGAGTAACTATATATTTATTACTGAAAAATAATAATTAACTACATGTACTTACTATAGGGTTATGGTAGGATTAAGGTTTGGTTGAGGGTTAGTTGCATGTAATTATGCATCATTTACTGTTATTACTATGGTAACTACATGTAACATATGTAACGGACACTGTCAAATAAAGTGTTACCAAATAAACATAAAAACAAGTTAGCTAGAACACACAGTGTGTTCAGTGGCACAACACTCACACACATACACATACACACATGCTCACACACACACACACACACACACACACACACACACACACACACACACACACACACACACGCATACACACACACGCACAAATACACACACACACACACGCACACACACACACACAAATACACACACAGACACACGCACCAACACACGTCTGGTTCGCTATCTGGAGACTCTACATAGACGTAATGGTTTTTATACTGTGATATACCCCTCACACAAAACTATAGGCATTTTTAAATAATAATAATAATAATAAAAAAAAATCACTTAGTGTGATTTACAGTCAAACGAAAAATGATTCATTAACATTTTTTTACTAGTGGGTGCAGGACACTATAGTTCATTTCTGTAAGTGAGGAGAGCAAAATAAATTAATCTGTGACATATTAATAATATTATAAAAATAATATTATACCTAGCAGTAAAACTGATACACATTTGGGAGCAAAATGGTTCAGACGCTTTGACCTGAGCATGTTTTGCAGAAGTGTTTTTTCTTTAATTGATAATGCGACCTTTGACACCACAGACTGAACACAATGAAGCATTGCTTGGTCATTGGTTGAGCTAAACTGGTATTATCTAATTGTGTACTTAAAGTGAACAGCTGATTGGTTGATTGTCATCCATTACACACCTTTCTATCAAAGTTATCTGACATTATCAAGATGAATTTGTTCTGACTGACATTACTATCCTTGCCTGGACCTTTCATCCTCATAACATAGGGAATACCAGGTACACACACACACACACACACACACACACACACACACACACACACACACACACACACACACACACACACACACACACACACACACACACACACACACACAGCATTATCCTCTTCTTTAGCGGATCTTGCTGTACACCCTCTTACACACATACATGAGTGTGTTTCGGCAGGGACATTGGTATGGTGTCATCAGCAGTGCTGTAGTTATGCTTATGTGACATACATATAGGTATGTGAGGGTCTTTCCTCGTGTAACACACTGTGCAAAGGGCAGAGCGTCTGTAGGCAGGTCGCAGATCTGACAGTGGGTGAGATGTTACACGCACCAGCTCATCACTTCACCATATTTCATTCTTCTTGATTTGATTTTTAAGGATGACTTTCTAGAACTAAAAGAAATTTTAGCATTTTGTAACACATAACTTAGCTTAACCAGCTCTTATCGTGTTTGAACCTATCAGTTATAACAGTAAAGACAGAGAGGAAGAGAGTAAAACATGTTATGCGAGGATGACAGGGCGTCCCATGAGGCCGTGCGATGGGTGACCAGGGTTCTGTGGCGTGTGTGTGTGGTTCTCCGGGACGAGTTTGTCAGTGTCCAGGGTCACTCAAACTGTGACCTCTTACTTCTGTCTGCACTGGAAAAAAAGACACACACATCATCCAACTGCTGAGTACCGCAAAAAATGACAAACTTCTCTCTGTCACACTCACATACTCTTACCACATCCTTCTGTTCATTTGAGAGGGAGAAAAAAATTAATTAATTAACAGAAATGATCTAATTTTTGTTAATATGATGTACTTGTGAGGGATAATGTACAGTCAGCTGACAAATTGCATCACCCTGAAGGGGTTTATTTTGCAATAATAATCTGCTGACTGTGCATTAAAGGCACAATATGTAAAATATTTGGATTAAATTATAAAAAAAAAAAAAAAAACACTAGAACAATGTTATATATTTTGTTGACTTGTGTACTTACATTATCCCAAATGTATGCAAGTATGTTTAAATCCAGAGAAATTTTAACCAGGACACGGACCGTGCGTCGTCAATTAATGACATCATACCCGCATTACCCTCGATTTCTGGCTTTATTTTGTAGAAACCATGGAAACACCAAAGACACTTTAATATATGATGTGTTTGATTAGACAGGTGAGCAACTGTTTGGATCATTCATGGACAGAATCATTATAACATAACTTTCAACACACTCAAATGTCTCTAATATGATAAAACAGTGCTGCGTTACCACATATACACATGAGCGGAAGAAGCAGCGACTGCGGCAGAATAAAAGCCCCGCCAAATCCAGGTGTCATCAAGCTACGCCATTGTTTTGAATAAGCAGCAAAAAATTACATTTTGTGGCTTTAACTCACTTTATTACACAGATACTTATTAACATACATACATACACTCACCTAAAGGATTATTAGGAACACCATACTAATACTGTGTTTGACCCCCTTTCACCTTCAGAACTGCCTTAATTCTACGTGGCATTGATTCAACAAGGTGCTGAAAGCATTCTTTAGAAATGTTGGCCCATATTGATAGGATAGCATCTTGCAGTTGATGGAGATTTGTGGGATGCACATCCAGGGCACGAAGCTCCCGTTCCACCACATCCCAAAGATGCTCGATTGGGTTGAGATCTGGTGACTGTGGGGGCCATTTTAGTACAGTGAACTCATTGTCATGTTCAAGAAACCAATTTGGAATGATTCGAGCTTTGTGACATGGTGCATTATCCTGCTGGAAGTAGCCATCAGAGAATGGGTACATGGTGGTCATAAAGGGATGGACATGGTCAGAAACAATGCTCAGGTAGGCCGTGGCATTTAAACGATGCCCAGTTGGCACTAAGGGGCCTAAAGTGTGCCAAGAAAACATCCCCCACACCATTACACCACCACCACCAGCCTGCACAGTGGTAACAAGGCATGATGGATCCATGTTCTCATTCTGTTTACGCCAAATTCTAACTCTACCATCTGAATGTCTCAACAGAAATCGAGACTCATCAGACCAGGCAACATTTTTCCAGTCTTCAACTGTCCAATTTTGGTGAGCTCATGCAAATTGTAGCCTCTTTTTCCTATTTGTAGTGGAGATGAGTGGTACCTGGTGGGGTCTTCTGCTGTTGTAGCCCATCCACCTCAAGGTTGTGCGTGTTGTGGCTTCACAAATGCTTTGCTGCATACCTTGGTTGTAACGAGTGGTTATTTCAGTCAAAGTTGCTCTTCTATCAGCTTGAATCAGTCGGCCCATTCTCCTCTGACCTCTAGCATCAACAAGGCATTTTCACCCACAGGACTGCCACATACTGGATGTTTTTCCCTTTTCACACCATTCTTTGTAAACCCTAGAAATGGTTGTGCATGAAAATCCCAGTAACTGAGCAGATTGTGAAATACTCAGACCGGCCCGTCTGGCACCAACAAGCATGCCACACTCAAAATTGCTTAAATCACCTTTCTTTCCCATTCTGACATTCAGTTTGGAGTTCAGGAGATTGTCTTGACCAGGACCACACCCCTAAATGCATTGAAGCAACTGCCATGTGATTGGTTGATTAGATAATTGCATTAATGAGAAATTGAACAGGTGTTCCTAATAATCCTTTAGGTGAGTGTATAGGCTACATAAAAGCTTCAATTGAAATTAGAATTTATATTTTGGTTTTTAATGCGTCATTATTTAGCTGCAGGGCTGCTCCACTTCTCCGATACTGCTGAGGAAAAATCCTGACCAGAAACACCCGAGCATCTCCTTATGATGAGGCCGACACACACTTACCTACGAAAAACTTTGAGAAAAAATATCAATCAGGAGGAAAGAATTACATTGACCTAAGCAGAGTGAGAGAGTGAAATGAAGCAGGATTTTCAGCATGGGCCGCTACATAACCTTCAGGAGGATTCTATTTTTCATTAGAGAGGTGTCAGACGCTCAGCTTTAATACCCTCATCCTGGCTGTGAGGAGAGACCTGCCCCAGTCTCAGCACATAATGAATAGAGCCCAACAGCCCAGTCACACTCAAATCAACACTGCTAGACTCACAACACATCACCACATCAACAGATCGCCGCACTTTAAAGGACTTCCTGCATTTAGACACATTTATCTTATGCTGAATGTCCAATAACTATTTAAACGTACCATTTTCACAAGACCCTTGCATTGCAGTAAATAATCTATTATAATTACTTACAAAATTCACTAAATAAAGCCACGACAAATGAATGTAAATAGTAATCAATGCAGGAATCTATTTAAAGGCACAGTATGTAAGTTTCACTGCTGCTTCTTATTCAGAACAATAACAAAGGTGTAGCTTGATAACGCAGAGAATGAGTGTGGTATAATGGGAGTTGTTGTCTTCACCTCCACAGCCGACGGAAAGCAATCCGACAGGACTCAGGCAGAAATCATGTTTATGGATGAGCAAATGTGTTAAAGTTTTATTATTGTTTCTGCGGTATGAATCAGGGCGGGGCCAAGAGCCGTGTGATATTTTATGCTGTTTTTAATATGCATATATAATAAGCTTCCACTCCTTTCACTTTGTTGTTTATGCATATTTTACGATTAAACTTTCTTCCCTGAACTTTGTTACAGTTGATTCATTCTAATGAAACAGCCGCAGGTTCTGAATTGTTACTCATACAGGTCACTTTATTTGATTAATTAAAATTGTGGAGCGCTGTTTGACTTGGTCATACTAAAAATACATTTGTGTGTGTTGAAATTTATGCTACAACATTACTCTCGTGGCTGCTGTGAAACACTTGTTGCACACTTCAGAAAGCTAGAGCGATATTAGAATATCAGATTCTAAATATCTAAATGTCATATTAATAAAAGCTGCATGGGTTGTGTTGCTAAATGGCATGCAGTTCATTTTAAAACATTGTATGGTGTAGAAAATGCTGTATTACTGTTACTACAATTAAATCTCTTTCTGATTATGCTGTTAGCCACAAAATAGCGTCGTCTCTGAGGCAAAAACATGCACTCGCAGTAAATCAAGAAAACAAGAGCTTCAAACAATAAGACTGTGTTGAGCTATAGAACAGTCCATGAATGATCCAAACAGTTGCTCGCCTGTCTGATAAAACACATCATATATTAAAGCGTCTTTGGTGTTTCCAGACGTAAAACTGGAAATCGGTTAAAATAGCTGATTTCTCTGGATTTAAACATTGTTGGAAACATTTGTGCAACAAAACAAGTCAACAAAATATATAACAGTGTTCTAGTGGTTTATGTATATTTTAATTGGATATTGTGCCTTTAATTAATTAAATTTGGATGTGTGTACCCTACTTGATTTCTAATGTACTTAAGTAGCCTATTCAAAGTAAAAAATACTGATTGATATATGTTTATTTATTTTGCAGCATCTTTTATATACTACATCCTCCTGGATATGATATAATGTATAAAATATACCATATAGTATACCTAGGCCTATACAAATTAGGAAAAACAAAATGTTTGTTGACAAATATGTATGGGAAAATGCACATCCAGCCAGTTGTTATTGCAGAATAAATATTTATATATAGGCTATTTATAGGTCCGTTATATTTATATTGAAGGGGTTTATTCTGCGATAACAACCGGCTGGATTTTTTATTATATCTTTAAACACAAAGCTTATAATCCATTACAGTGTACAAAGTATCGTTGCAAAATGGCAGGCAAAAGGGAAGATGCATGGGTATTAATTCGCATTATTTAACGTTATGCTTAGTTTTTACCTAAAACCTTCTCTGTACAAATATCGACATGTCCACATTCAAGCTTTCCATAGTGGGCTTCAACAGCTGATTTAGTTCACAAACAAATGACTTTCGTGACCATAATGTAGTGGAATTTTTAGGAGAAAAAAACAATCTTTTGTCTTGGTTACCGTGCATCTGGAAAGTATTCACAGTGTTTCACTTTTTCCACATTTTGTTATGTTACAGCCTTATTCCAAAATGGATTAAATTAATTATTTCCCACAAAATTCTACAAACAATACCCCATAAAGACAACGTAAAAGAAGTTTGTTTGAAATCTTTGCAAATTTATTAAAAATAAAAATACTTTGTTGAAGCACCTTTTTACCACCACCTTTAAGCACCAATTACAGCCTCAAGTCTTTTTGAGTATGATTCTACAAGCTTAGCTCACCTAATTTTTGGCAGTTTCTCCCATTCTTCTTTGCAGGACCTCTCAAGCTCCATCAGGTTGGATGGGGAGCGTTGGTGTACAGCCACATTCACAGAGTTGTCTCGTAGCAACTCCTTTGTTATCTTGGCTATGTGCTTAGGGCCGTCCTGTTGGAAGATGAACCTTCGCCCCAGTCTGAAGTCCAGAGCACTCTGGAGCAGGTTTACATCAAGGACGTCTCTGTACATTGCTGCATTCATCTTTCCCTTGATCCTGAGTAGTCTCCCAGTTCCTGCCACTGAAAAACATCCCCACAGCATGATGCTGCCACCACCATGCTTCACTGTAGGGATGGTATTGACCAGGTGATGAGTGGTGCCTGGTTTCCTCCAGACATGACGCTTGCCATTTTTTCATCAGACTAGAGAATTTTGTTTCTCGTGGTCTGAGAGTCCTTCAGATGCCTTATGGCAAACTCCAGGTGGGCTGGCATGTGTCGTCTGGCCAGTCTACCATACAGGCCTGATTGCTGGAGTGCTGCAGAGATGGTTGTTCTTCTGGAAGGTTCTCCTCTCTCCACAGAGAAACGCTGGAGCTCTGTCAGAGTGACCATCGGGTTCTTGGTCACCACCCTGACTAAGGCCCTTCTCCCTTGATCGCTCAGTTTAGCCAGGCGGACCAGCTCTAGGAAGAGTCTTGGTGTTTCCAAACTGTGGACTGTGGCCACTGTGCTCAATGGGACTTCCAATGCTGCAGAAATGTTTCTGTACTCTTCCCCAGATCTGTGCCTCGATAAAATCCTGTTTGCGCTCTGACATGCACTGTTAACTGTGGGACCTTATATAGACAGGTGTGTGCCTTTCCAAATCATGTCCAATCAACTGAATTTACCACAGGTGGATGCCAATCAAGTTGTAGAAACATCTCAAGGATGATTAGTGGAAACAGAATGCACCTAAGCTCAATTTTGAGTGTCATGGCAAAGGCTGTCATTTTTTTGGTTTTTATTTGTAATCAATTTGCAAAGATTTCAAACAAACTTCTTTCACGTTGTCATTATGGGGTATTGTTTGTAGAATTTTGAGAAAAATAATGAATTTTATCCATTTTGGAATAAGGCTGTAACATAACAAAATGTGGAAAAAGTGAAGCTGTGTGAATACTTTCCAGATGCACTGTACGTTAGTCAAAAGGAAAGTTGCTGGAGTAATTTTTTTTCTTTCGATTTTGATATCATAAAGACATACAACTGACAGTAATTATTGGGAATAATGTGCACTGATGAATCATGCACTGTGAGATGAGGAAAATGTATTAAGGAAGTAAACTGGGTCAATTCTGATTTTATGTTTGTTTGTTAAGTGACAGTAACAGTAACAATCAGAATCAGAAGTGTGTAAATACTGGAGACCATCTAGAAATGCCATTATAAACCTTACCTTTCTAATGTTATTGAAATAATGGAACATTCTTAATATTTATTTTGATTATGTGTCATCTTTAATATACACGTTTACAACAAGCTTGCAATGGTCTCTTTGTTAAAGCAGGCGTCGTCTTAAGTGCTGCTGCAAGTGTAATGGTAACAGCTGTCCCAAACATTACATCTCACACAATCTGTTAGCTGTTGTGAATGAGCAGTACTAGAGCACTTAGACAGCACTAAACAGCTGTGGCATAAGAGTCACTTTCTTTTATGACCAGATGCAAAATGCCTTTGGTAAAATGCTGGTAAATGCAAAAACAGAAAATGTATGCTAATATCCCTTACAAAAAAAGAAGCTTATTCAAATGTGCTATTAATATATTTTGTTTAAACGAAACATTAGAAAGTATACTTCCAGTCTACTTTCTATGTACTTCTCAGAAATATACTTTCTGTACTTATCAGGAGTATACTTAAAATTACACTTACGTATACTTGACTTATACTGACAGAAAAGTCTAAGTATATTTGGCCTATTGCACTCAATCTTTTGATCGAGATTTATCGAGATAATTAAGTATTCTAAAGTATTCTTGGCTTGTAATTGTGTTTACACCTAGGTGATTAAGCACCTTTTTCACATAGTTTTATATACTGTCTTATAAACTTACATTGTTTAAAAATATTGATTTATAAAGAAAACTGATATGTTCCTAATTCTGAGTAGACTGTGCATTTTTGTGTAGTCCACTGGTATTGCATATAGGAATTTACTTCAAATCTACTTCACTCTTTCCCTGTCGGCTTTTTGTGTTTTCACTGTTATACGGGAGGGGGTGCTATTACGCATCTTCTGAAAGAGTGCTGAATCTCCTGATCAAAACACATGAAAAGAAGCAGAAACAAGCAATATAAGCATTGCTTATGCATATGTAAAATTACGTGATTATCAAATGAATGAATGAAATGTCAACCCAGGAAGAGGTATACGACTATACAAGTTTTGTTGATAGACTCCATTTACTCAGTCTATTGCTGCTTCCCAATTCGCCTACTTATACTGTCATACAAGTATGTACTGTTTTTGTAAAGAATAAGTACATACTTTTGAGTGTGTAGCGGAAGACTCTACAAGCTTTGGGACATATTGCTTTGTCATAATCGTGTCTTTAACGGACAGCTCTGTCGCTTAGTTATGTGCATCCTGTCACAGTTAAAATCCTTTACATTCAGTTTAATTTAATTTCCTACCATTTCAGAGAGAAATGTAGCTGCATGTTGATCTGCCAGTCCTGGATCTTTCATGGGGAGACTCTCCTCATGTGTTTGCCATTTTATATAATTATGTATTTAAAAGTTAATGACCAAATGTATCTTTACAAAAGTTCACAATGCTGTTGCAGATGAAATATAATGTGGATAACAGTGAATAAATATTTTTTCATTAGGTTAGATACTGATTATTAATCACTCAAACCTCTCTACTTAACCATCAGACTTGCACATCTGCCATGTTTGTAGTTTTTTAAACATGTTTTATTCATGTTTGTAGTTCTAATTGAATCCTCGTCCAACGTGCAGTGGGTTGTGGGCAATATTAGCCGTTAGAATGTACACAAATCTGAACTTCGGATTCTAACCGGGAAAAGTAGACCATCTTAGGTATCTTTGGAATACTCCTTTCATCATGATACGATTTGGGATGCACTAATTCTATTGTTTTATATTATTTAGGACGGATAGTATGCGAATTGGGACGCAGCATAAGTTTTGATCATTATTCTGAATTTGATCTAGACAAGTCATTGACAAAGACATGATTTTCTCAGATTTTTTTCAAAATGTTGCTTTTTTATGAAACTTACCCAAATTCAAGTGTTGATAAAACGAGATAAAAATTTTTTTCCTCAGTCTTTTCTAGTGAGTGAAATTCCCCTGTTCGTTCCAGTGAATGAAATTCCAGAGCCTTCCCTTCCTGTCTGCCCTGGTATGAGCATTGGTAAGCAGTGGTCCTTACCATTTACAAACCCAATTCCAAAAAAGTTAGGACGCTGTACAAATTGTGAATAAAAAAGGAATGCAATAATTTACAAATCTCATAAACTTATATTTTATTCACAATAGAATATAGATAACATATCAAATGTTGAAAGTGAGACATTTTGAAATGTCATACCAAATATTGGCTCATTTTGGATTTCATGAAAGCTACACATTCCAAAAAAGTTGGGACAGGGAGCAATAAGAGGCCGGAAAAGTTAAATGTACATATAAGGAACAGCTGGAGGACCAATCTGCAACTTATTAGGTCAATTGGCAACATGATTGGGTATAAAAAGAGCCTCTCAGAGTGGCAGTGTCTCTCAGAAGTCAAGATGGGCAGAGGATCACCAATTCCCCCAATGCTGCTGCCAAACATACTGGAGCAATATCAGAAAGGAGTTTCTCAGAGAAAAACTGCAAAGAGTTTGAAGTTCTCATCATCTACAGTGCATAATATCATCCAAAGATTCAGAGAATCTGGAACAATCTCTGTGCGTAAGGGTCAAGGCCGGAAAACCATACTGGATGCCCGTGATCTTCGGCCCTTAGACGGCACTGCGTCACATACAGGAATGCTACTGTAATGGACATCACAACATGGGCTCAGGAATACTTCCAGAAAACATTGTCGGTGAACACAATCCACCGTGCCATTCGACGTTGCCGGCTAAAACTCTATAGGTCAAAAAAGAAGCCATATCTAAACATGATCCAGAAGCGCAGGCGTTTTCTCTGGGCCAAGGCTCATTTAAAATGAACTGTGGCAAAGTGGAAAACTGTCCTGTGGTCAGACCAATCAACATTTGAAGTTCTGTTTGGAAAACTGGGACGCCATGTCATCTGGACTAAAGAGGACAAGGACAACCCAAGTTGTTCTCAGCGCTCAGTTCAGAAGCCTGCATCTCTGATGGGATGGGGTTGCATGTGTGTGTGTGGCATGGGCAGCTTACACATCTGGAAAGGCACCATCAATGCTGAAAGGGATATCCAAGTTCTAGAACAACATATGCTCCCATCCAGACGTCGTCTCTTTCAGGGAAGACCTTGCATTTTCCAACATGACAATGCCAGACCACATACTGCATCAATTACAACATCATGGCTGCGTAGAAGAAGGATCCGGGTACTAAAATGACCAGCCTGCAGTCCAGATCTTTCACCATAGAAAACATTTGAGCATCATAAAGAGGAAGATGCCACAAAGAAGACCTAAGACAGTTGAGCAACTAGAAGCCTGTATTAGACAAGAATGGGACAACATTCCTATTCCTCAACTTGAGAAACTTGTCTCCTCAGTTATAAAAAGAAGAGGGGATGCCACACAGTGGGAAACATGGCCTTGTCCCAACTTTTTTGAGATGTGTCAAACTTAAATTTAAAAAACGTATTTTTCCCTTAAAATAATACATTTACTCAGTTTAAACATTTGATATGTCATCTATGTTGTATTCTGAATAAAATATTGAAATTTGAAACTTCCACATCATTGCATTCTGTTTTTATTCACAATTTGTACAGTGTCCCAACTTTTTTGGAATCGGGTTTGTATGTTGCCACATATAACAGCATATAACATGCTGTTATAAGTGTTTGTGCCACACACACATCGGCTCCAGCCCATGAGCCCACTCCAGAGTCTGCTCTAGCCCATGGGCCCACTCCAGAGTCTGCTTCAGCCCATGAGCCCACTCCAGAGTGTGCTCTAGCCCATGAGCCCACTCCAGAGTCTGCTCTAGCCCATGAGCCCATTCCAGAGTCTGCTCTAACCCATGAGCCCACTCCAGAGTCTGCTCCGGCCCATGAGCCCACTCCAGAGTCTGCTCCAGCCCATAAGCCCACTCCAGAGTCTGCTCCAACCCATGAGCCCACTCCAGAGTTGGCTCTAGCCCATGAGCCCACTCCAGTGTCTGCTCTAGCCCATGAGCCCACTCCAGAGTCTGCTCCAGCCCATGAGCCCACTCCAGAGTATGCTCTAGCCCATGAGCCCACTCCAGAGTCGGCTACAGCCCATGAGCCCGAGGCTGAAAATGCAGGCAGTATGCTAATGTTTCATCTTGACGTCACAATGAAACAGCTTGGGATTTGTTTTAAAAGTGATTTGTTTAACTGACTCAGAGTTGACTCTTACTTTTGAGAGACAATGGCTGAATCCAAAATAGCCCCCTATACCCTCAAATAGGGCATTATTTGAGGGGACAGCCATTTGTAGTGGTCTCCGAAACCATAGTGGACATTATTGAGTGCACTCATTCAATCCCACAATGCACCGCAATAACAAGTGTACAGCCTATGTACAGACAATGGCCCTGTCCCAACTGACACACTTCATGTGCACTTTCGGTCTTGTGGACTTACAATGGCCGCTGTGTGTGCATGTCCGTTAAGTCCACAAGACCATAGGGTGTCCCATTCGTCATTTAAGCTTAAAGAAGAGTGCTTGTGAGCGCCCCTTTGCGACTGCTATGCGCCCTCGATGCACACTTCTGCCGAGCCCGCACTGGTGCGGGTTACGCAGCGGACTTCTTCCCGGCAGTCTAAGCGACATTACGTCGTGAAAGTGCGGACTCAGAGGAAGACCGTGAGCGTTTAGGGTGCCATTTGGGACAGGGCCAAATCACTCACTCGTTTTCATTCACTCCTTCAAACGAACTGTATTAGTGGACTAACGTAGGAAATAGTGAATGGGCGATTTCGGATTCAGCCAATAACTTTATATACGGTGCACTTTCAGATTTAAAACTTTGCAGGATGTTTTTATTCACCTAGAGCAGGGGTAGGGAACATTGATCCTGGAGAGTCACTGCCCTGCAGAGTTTAGCTCCAACCCTGAAAAAAACAATCACCTGCCTGTAACTTTAGTAATCCTGAAGACCTTGATTACCTTGTTCAGGTGTGTTTGCTTAGGGTTGGAGCTAAACTCTGCAGGGCAGTGGCTCTCCAGGATCAACATTCCCTACCCCTGACCTAGAACTATGTTACACACTACATGAAAGGTAATTTTCAAAAATCCACTTTAAATGCAATGACTATTGCAATATAGTTTAAATGCACTTTTTGCACTATAGGGAGAAAGGTTTGAGTTCTGAAAGTTTTTCAAAGTACGAATTTTTCAAAGTTTTTAAACTCAAGGGATTGAGGAAAATGTGAATCATTGTGAAATGGAGTACAACCCTGTTGACAAAACCAGAATTTGCTTGTTAGGTATGTTTTGAAACATGGCTGCTGGTTTGAGCTGGTTTAAGCTGGTCAGGTGCTGGTCCTAAGCTGGTCCTAAGAAACTAGCTCCAGCTCAGGACCAGCTTATGACCAGCTTAAACCAGCTCATGACCAGCATAAACCTGCTGCCATGCTTCAAAACATACCTAACCAGCATAAGCTATTTTTTCAACAGGGAAGGTGGCACTCTCTGCTCACTCTAACTGCAGTACACAGCACGCAACTCAGTAACGCAGGTGTGTATCATCCCACTTTCATATCGAGTAGCAGTGCTTTCTCCTCCTGCGCAATGTTTTCTGTAACGCAACGCTGTTAATTATCCTAGTTAGCGTCTGAGTCAGCAGCGCTAGGCTAACGAGCGTTGGCTCTCATGATCTGTGCGTTTGAAAGTGATCTTCAGCAATAAAAACATGTCATCCGACCCCTCACTGGAAAATTGCAAATTGGTGAATGTGCTGAGTGAGCGAGAATGTGTTTTTTTTGTGCTGACTGTGTGCAGGCCTGTGGTGATGGATGCTGGCTTGACACAGCCTCAGTGTTTGGGCTATGGGAATAATGAGTTTCAGTGTCCCCTACGCCCAATATGCACAGACACTGAGAGCAGGAAGAGAACACTGTGGCTTTAATTAAGGCAGCGCTACACACACCCACACACACACTGACCCAACATGATGGCGGCTCTTATTTCTGTCAGTAGTGAGTGCAGTTGTAGTCAGGTAGGGGCCGGTCCTGCAGGACTCTAATAAGGTGCTGTAATGTCAGGGTGGGTTGGCGCTTGCAGGATTTTACTCGGGGAAGACA
This sequence comes from Paracanthobrama guichenoti, assembly GCA_018749465.1. Classification (NCBI taxonomy): domain Eukaryota; kingdom Metazoa; phylum Chordata; class Actinopteri; order Cypriniformes; family Gobionidae; genus Paracanthobrama; species Paracanthobrama guichenoti. The sequence goes on from CM031951.1 coordinate 10,495,449, forward strand.
GGAGATTCTTATTCACACAGACGCTGCTAATTCATGAAAAGAACATGGCTTTTGCTGCCATTTGAAACTCAAGTGCATTACTGCATCCAGAATATCTTTATCTATAATATCTACACTACCAATTGTTTTATATCATTTTATAATAATAAATATATGCAATTACCAATGATGAATGTTCACATTCGCTGTACTCCACATTCCTCAAACTAAAAGCTCAATCACAAGTTAAAAGTTATTAAAAGTAAAAAAAACTCTCTTGTATTTGTGCCTGTTGACATTTTATTGACAATCACTAAATCATATATGGATATAAAGAAGAGGTCACCCCATAAAAACATCAACATACTTCTAAGTAAAATTTTGAAAAGTGCCAACAAGAGCATTGGATAAAAATGTGATTGCATGTATCCCTATACTTAAGTATTAAACTCTGGCATTATACTTATCAGACCTTATTCTTCTTAACTGACCCGCTTTTGCACACTTTTAAAAAGAGTACTAATTACAGAAATAATATACTTTACAAGAGCATACTTAAGTATGAATTGAATGCAATGTTTTCAAACACTTAACTGCATGTTAATTGCATTCAAATTAACTATAGAGTGCTTTTTGACCCACTTAAGTAGGGATTAAGTATAGCAACATCTTTATGTTGTTTCATAATTACTTTTATCGTCTTTGTAATATGGTTAAAGTACCGCTGAATGTACTGACAAACATTTATGATAAACTAAAATATACTTTAATAAAATAATAATTCAATAATTCTATTGAAACATGTATTTAAATATATTTGTGACTGCTCATTTGTAATGATGATGTGGCAATTTATTACACTTAAAATGCATTAACTTTAAATTATCAAATAATATTTTATCAATTACTTCAATTAAGTCATTTCAAGATTCAAGATTCAAGATTCAAGAGTTTTATTTGTCACATACACAGTTATATACAGAATATACAACCGGCAGTGAAATGTAAACAGGTCCGCTCCATGGACAGTGCAAATTCACAGTTAAAAACACAAGGAGGAAATTATAATAGAAATAGGATATAAAAAAAGTACTATCTATATATATATATATATATATATATATAAAATATATATATATATATATATATATATATATATATATATATATATATATATATATATATATATATATATATATATATATATATATATATATGTCTATATCTGTAGAATTATAAATAATCAAGTCAAGAGAAAAAAAGGTAACAAATAAGGATAAAGTGGAATAAAATAATTGAAGTAGACTTTGCAGTGAGTAAACTGTAGACTTATAAATATGTGGTTTAACAAATGTATAAAGAGTATAATGTGCAAACAGGTTTATGGCAGGTTGTTACACAGTAACAACGAGAACAGAAAGTGCAGTGCAATGTCAGTGTATCGATGTTTATCCTGACGTGAAGTCACGTGATGTTAAGTGACTGAGTTCAGGAGTCTGATGGCCTGGGGAAGAAGCTCCTCCTGAGTCTCTCAGTTTTGGCCATCAGGCTTCGGAAGCGCTTACCAGATGGTAGCAGCGTGAAATGAGGGTTTGCAGGGTGATTAGAGTCCTTGATGATCTTGGTAGCTCTACCTTTGCAGCGTTTGGTGTAGACGCCCTGCAGAGACGGGAGAGCTGACCCTGAGATACGCTCGGATAAGCGCACTACTCTTTGCAGGGCTTTGCGGTCATGACTGGTGCTGTTCCCATACCACGCTGTGATGCACTGAGTTAAAACACTTTCTATCGCCCCTAAATAGAAAGTTTTCAGGATAGCTGGTGAAACCCTGAATTTCCTCAGCTGGCGCAGGTGGTACAGTCTTTGCCTGGCTTTTTCACCTGTGTCTGAATGTGAGCAGTCCAGGTCAGGTCCTCGGAGATGTTTACTCCCAGGTACTTGAAGCTGCTCACTCTCTCTACTGGTGACCCGCTGATCATGAGGGGGAGTATGTCCGTTGCTGTCTCTTCCTGAAGTCCACAATCATTTCTTTGGTCTTGCCAACATTCAGAGAGAGACAGTTGTCCTGGCACCATGATGTTAGATGCTCCACCTCGTCCAAGTATGCCGCCTCATTGTTGTTGGAAATGAGGCCCAGGACAACAGTATCATCAGCAAATTTGATGATAGAGGTGGAGCTGTGTGTGGACAAACAGTCATGCGTGTAGAGAGAGTAGAGCAGGGGCTCAGGACACAGCCCTGTGGAGCTCCCACACTCAGGGTGATGGAGGTGGAGGTGGACTGGCCTATTCTCACCACCTGAGGCCTGCCAGTGAGGAAGTCCTCAATCCAGTGGCAGAGAGAAGGATTCAGGCCGAGATCCAGGAGTTTGGAGGTTAGCTTGGTGGGAACTATGGTGTTAAAGGCTGAGCTATAGTCAATAAATAGCAGTCTTACGTAGTTCCCACTTTTGCTGTCGATGTGAGTGAGGGAGGAGTGGAGGACATGAGAGATGGCATCTTCAGTCGATCTATTGGGACGATAGGCAAACTGAAGAGGGTCCAAAGTGTCAGGAATGAAGGCGCAAATGGTGTTTTTAATGAGTCTCTCAAAGACCTTCATGACTATAGACGTGAGAGCCACTGGACGATAGTCATTTAGGCAAGAGGGTTTACTGTTCTTAGGGACAGGGATGATGGTGGATTTTTTGAAGGAGGTGGGGACCACAGATGTAGCGAGGGACTCATTAAAGATAGATGTAAACAACCCGGCGAGCTGATCAGCACAGGACCGCAGAACACGACCTGAGATACCATCTGGCCCGGCAGCTTTCCTGACGCCCACACGCTTGAGTGCTCTCCGAACTTCATCCTCTGAGACAGAGATCACGTGATTGTTGCTGCTCTGAGTAATTCCTCTGACGCGCCACTTGGCGGAGTCGCGTTGCGCGTTACAGTCAAAGCGAGCATAGAAAGAGTTTAACTCGCTCACGAGCAACGGATCAGCGCTTGCCTCTGCAGAGGATTTAGATCCAAAAGAGCAGATGGACCTCAGACCTTGCCACATGCGCCGCGAGTCGTTGAGTTGGAAATGAGACTCACTCGGTCTTTATAACGGAGTTTTGCGGCTTTAACTGCTCGCCTGAGAGCATAGCAGGACGATCTGTATTCATTCATATTCCCTGAATGGAGACCGGCGTTGTAAGCAGCAGTGCGCGGCGCTCACTGCCGCATGGATTGAATTGTCCACCCACGGTTTCTGATTTGAGAAGGACGTTATTGTTATTGTTTGGCGTGGCTTGCTCTGTAAGCGTGTTGATGAAGCAAAGCGCCACGCCTGTGAACTCGCTTACGCCAGCTGAACTCGCCGAACATGTCCCAATCCACATCGCCCAGAGCTGCCTGTAGCGCGGTCTCTGAGTGGGGTGACCAACGCTAACTTCCCGCCTCACCGGGGTTCCTGGAGGAGCTTTTGTTTGTATTCGGGAGTGAGGAAAATGGCGGCATGATCCGATTTGCCAAACGCTGGAAGTGACCGCGCTTTATAGGCGTTCTTAAACGGAGATTTACGAGATTTACTTAAACGAAAACAATTTACATTGCATGTGCTTTATTACTGTATGTTAGTCACATGTTAAAATAAGTGCACTTCTTTAAAGCATTATTAAAACATAATGTATTTAAATGAAAACTTTTAATTTGACATTATTACAAATTGCACTTTTAAGTGTACTTAAGTGTGTTAAGAAACTAGTGCCCTGTCCAAAATACCCACACTTGTGGTCTTGGCCACTTGAGAGCGTGTGCATGCATCAGGAAGTAAGTGCACAAGACTGTCCCATGTCTTAAAAAGGCCAAAGTGCAGTGCCCTTAAAGCACACTAAACCCACACTGCTTTAGCTCCAAAGTGGTATTGAGGCTAAGCATATTCCATCATGCGTTATGTTCGGGATCTCACGTGCCCCGAAATCGCGAGATGTCGAGGAAAACATTCCACTGTAAGTTAAGTTAATTAGATATTACATATAATTTGGAAGTAAAACATAAAGTGTTGCACATTTTATTGGTGCAGATGAGTAGGCTATGTGTATTTTGTACAACATGCATCTGTTTTTTATCACTTAATTAGAAGCACCACAATTTAAAAATTGTGTTAGTTACATAGTAACTACTGAACAAGTTTATTTTAAAATGCAAAGTATTGAAAATAAATAAAAGCTCTATAAACACTTGCATGTTTTGCAACATGGGCCCTATCATACACCCGGCGCAATGTGACGGCAGGTGTTTTTTGCTAGTTTCAGTCCGACGCAGTTATCATTTTCACATCCATTGTTTAAATAGCAAATGCACTTGCGAACATCTGTGCACCCATGGGCGTACTGGTCTGAAAACCAGGTGTGTTCAGGCGCATTGTTTTTGGAGTGTTGCTATTTTGAGAAACTGTAAATGACTGCGCCATTGACCAACAAAAAACGCAGTATTTTTTGTGTTATTTAATGTGCGTGTTAGTAATATGCGCCTATAGGCAGGTTCACAACGCGTGTACACTCTGCTTATTACACACACAGGGACACGCAGCAGCACATATTTTTAAATATTACAAATAAAAGGATTCCTCACTGGAGAAGCGTTTAGTCTTTCCGCTCACAAATTCCTCTTACTTATTCCTCCGGATAAATAGTGAATCCGCCATGGTGCACGTGCAACTGGCTTTTAAAGGGAATGGGAGACTCTGATTGGTTTATTGCATGTTACACCCAAAACACACCCATGACTCATTAAGAGACTAGGGACAACCCTTTTGGACCAAACAAGCAAAAGTGGATTCGGACATGCCCTATAGTGCACCTGCACCGTGTGCTTTAGACCATGAGATTGTTAGAAAACAATCAGATTGTTAAAATAGGGCCCTGTAAGTGTGTCCCATCGGGTAAGTTCTAGTAGTCTTCATGCCTACTTGAACACTTGGGCCAAATACAAGAAATTTGTCATGTAGTACAGGTGGTCAAGTGCAAAGACCACAAGTGTGTGTATTTTGGAGAATAGTCATGAAAGTGGACACTCTTTAAGTGCACTTAACTTTTTATTTCATTAGTATATTATCTGTAAGTAAAGTCTTCTTAAAATATACTTTTAATCACTCACATTTTCTGCAGAAAAATGTAAAGATTTCTTTTCTCACAATGTAGAAAATCTGAAATCTGTCCGTTACAATGCTAACAGTCTTTTAGACACATCTAACAGACAGGGCTATGGCAATGCGCCTCAACTTTGTGACAGGCCTTTTTTAGGTGAGTGCAGAGACAAATAGTCAATGTGATGAACATATCAGGCCAAGAGTGAAGCCCTTCAGGGCAGAGAACCTTTTCCCCATGTTATTACCCTTTGTTCCATGAACTACTTTCTTCATTCATCTCTCTTTCTCATCCCTCACCTCTCTTCCTCTTTTACCATTCTCTGTTACTTCATCCCGCACTTTGTTCTCTTCTTGTTTCATCCCTGTTCTCTATGTCTACACAGTTAAGTGCATATCAGACTGCTGTGCTAATGTAGAAATGGAAGAAGAGAGACTATAATGAGAGAGAGAGAGAGAGAGAGAGAGAGAGAGAGAGAGAGAGAGAGAGAGAGAGAGAGAGAGAGAGACAGAGAGACACTGACTGGCAGAAATGGATAATTAGGACAGAAAGTTTCACTGCAGTTAGCGACACAGATCAAAGGAACAAGGACATTAAGTTCCATTGTAAAGTTTTTTCCCCCTAATTGCTCTTGGTCTTTTAAAACAGTGCTTACATTTAAGCTCTTGACACCTTGCTTTAACTGCACATGGATCTCTGGCCTTCCAGCGTGGCGTAAATGTCACAATGAGTCAGAATAAACCCCATATACAATGCTATGTTGTATTCTAATATGGAGTCTTATTTAAATTAGTTATCATTATGAGTATGTCCTTTTCTCAGGGCACTTTAGAAAACACTATTATTCCAGTACATGAAAGGTCAGTAGCACTAATTCATACTGGTGGTCCTAAAATATTAAAATTAGTAGTCATTTACAGACACTTGTAACCATGGCATCTTACAGTCCACTTATTACGTGGACAAAACTAGTAAAGTAAAGCCCACCTGATCACATGGCAATTATTTACTATTTTATGATTTATGATTCCCATGAGAGAGTGTTGGAATCAGGGTTATTTAGTTAACTAAAACTAAAACCATAAATGTTGTAATAAAATAAATATACCTAACTTGGAAAAAAGGCAACATATTACATTGAACTTGTTAACTTATTTGCTTCAATTAAAGTCAACTGAAATACTTTTGTTTGTCTAATGACCAAGTCTTTTGAACTTGTTGAATTCTTGTTGAGGCAACTAAAGATTATTTAGCATTTAACAATGCAGGGGGCTACAATCCTTGTTCGTTCCTCTTCTTTCTGTTTGACTTTCAAAGCTTACTACATGATATGAACATTATTTGTCATTTTACCCTGAAAGGCAAATAAATTGCATACAAAAGTTGCAGTGAGATGCACATACCTCGACACAACACAAATCTCAAACAAATGTTCATTCAGTAAAAATATGAACTCTGAACCATATGCCAGCTAAATAACAGTGACAGCAACAGCTGCAGCATAAATTTAGCCAATCATTTTTTAATAATACACATAATTTTTTTTTCAAGCTGCAGTGCATGCTGGGAACTGCATGGCCCAAAATTACATACAATTGTTTGTTCAGATAACTCAATTTGCAAAGTTGGGGTAACATTTGGACAAGTTTTGGACAAATATTTAATCTAATTAAGAATCTAATTAAGGTCAACACAACAGCTTTGGTTAAAGCTGCAGTCCGTAAGTTTTGCCTCTTTGTCGCCATCTCTGTGTGAAACCTGCGATTGCAGTTATTTGTGGAATTATCATCTTTACGTGGGTTGTGCATCGGCACGGCTCCAAAGCGCGGATGAATCTAATGTTTTGAGGAGTGTGTGTGGCTGTCATTCATTCACCGCACTGGTGTGCAGGGCCGTAGCTAGGGATTTCTTGGTCCCCTGAAAAAAACATTGATGTGGGCCCCCAGCGCCCTCCGCTTATATCATATACGGCGGGCCTATAAGATATAGCACATCTGGTGCCATGCACCTATTTCTAACAAAACAGACAATAAATAAATGCAATCAAGGTGATTGCTTTTACTTATTTTATATGCAAAGTTGTATATAAATATTATATCGTAACAATGATATTAAGCGATTAAAAACGTATTATCTAGTAATATCTATTGTTTGTCCGAAACATGGCTCACGCCCGCGGTCCCGGACACAGCTGTGACGCCGTCGGAGAACTTCTCTGTTTTTCGGATGGACAGAACAGCCGAGGCTGGTAAATCCAAAGGCGGTGGAGTGTGTTTCATGATCAACAAGAAATGGTGCGATCCCAGGAACATCACCATTCTCTCGCGGTCCTGCTCGCCTCATCTGGAACATTTAACAATCATCTGCCGCCCATTCTATCTGCCTAGGGAGTTTTCTGCGGTTGTCGCGACCGCCGTTTACATCCCACCGCAGGCAGACACAGCGCTGGCTTTATCTGGCCTTCATGATGTTGCCAGCGGCGTCATAAACCAACATCCCGACGCGGCATTCATTGTCGCGGGCGATTTTAACAAAGCAAACCTAAAGAAAGTCCTGCCAAACTTTCATCAGCACGTCTCCTGCCCCACACGAGGAGCAAACACACTGGATCACTGCTACTCTCCGTTTAAGAACGCCTATAAAGCGCGGTCACTTCCAGCGTTTTGGCAAATCGGATCATGCCGCCATTTTCCTCACTCCCGAATACAAACAAAAGCTCCTCCAGGAACCCCGGTGAGGCGGGAAGTTAAGCGTTGGTCACCCCACTCAGAGACCACGCTTCCAGGCAGCTCTGGGCGATGTGGATTGGGACATGTTCGGCGAGTTCAGTTGGCGTAAGCGAGTTCACAGGCGTGGCGCTTTGCTTCATCAACACGCTTACAGAGCAAGCCACGCAAACAATAACAATAACGTCCTTCTCAAATCAGAAACCGTGGGTGGACAATTCAATCCGCTGCGGCAGTGAACGCACGCACTGCTGCTTACAACGCCGGTCTCCATTCAGGGAATATGACTGAATACAGGTCGTCCTGCTATGCTCTCAGACGAGCAGTTAAAGCCGCAAAACTCCGTTATAAAGACCGAGTGGAGTCTCATTTCCAACTCAACGACTACGCGGCGCATGTGGCAAGGTCTGAGGTCCATCTGCTCGTTTGGATCTAAATCCTCTGCAGAGGCAAGCGTTGATCCGTTGCTCGTGAATGAGTTAAACTCTTTCTATGCTCGCTTTGACTGTAACGCGACAGCAACGCGACTCCGCCAAGTGGCGCGTTAGAGGAAATTACTCAGAGCAGCAACAATCACGTGATCTCTGTCTCAGAGGATGAAGTTCGAGAGAGCACTCAAGCGTGTGGGCGTTAGGAAAGCTGCCGGGCCGGATGGTATTTCAGGGTCGTGTTCTGCGGTCCTGTGCTGATCAGCTCGCCGGGTTGTTTACATCTATCTTTAATGAGTCCTCGCTACATCTGTGGTCCCCACCTCCTTCAAAAAATCCACCATCATCCCTGTCCCTAAGAACAGTAAACCCTCTTGCCTAAATGACTATCGTCCAGTGGCTCTCACGTCTATAGTCATGAAGGTCTTTGAGAGACTCATTAAAAACACCATTTGCGCCTTCATTCCTGACACTTTGGACCCTCTTCAGTTTGCCTATCGTCCCAATAGATCGACTGAAGATGCCATCTCTCATGTCCTCCACTCCTCCTCACTCACATCGACAGCAAAAGTGGGAACTACGTAAGGCTGCTATTTATTGACTATAGCTCAGCCTTTAACACCATAGTTCCCACCAAGCTAACCTCTAAACTCCTGGATCTCGGCCTGAATTCTTCTCTCTGCCACTGGATTGAGGACTTCCTCACTGGCAGGCCTCAGGTGGTGAGAATAGGCCAGTCCACCTCCACCTCCATCACCCTGAGTGTGGGAGCTCCACAGGGCTGTGTCCTGAGCCCCCTGCTCTACTCTCTCTACACGCATGACTGTTTGTCCACACACAGCTCCACCTCTATCATCAAATTTGCTGATGATACTGTTGTCCTGGGCCTCATTTCCAACAACAATGAGACGGCATACTTGGACGAGGTGGAGCATCTAACATCATGGTGCCAGGACAACTGTCTCTCTCTGAATGTTGGCAAGACCAAAGAAATGATTGTGGACTTCAGGAAGAGACAGCAACGGACATACTCCCCCCTCATGATCAGCGGGTCACCAGTAGAGAGAGTGAGCAGCTTCAAGTACCTGGGTGTAAACATCTCCGAGGACCTGACCTGGACTGCTCACATTCAGACACAGGTGAAAAAGCCAGGCAAAGACTGTACCACCTGCGCCAGCTGAGGAAATTCAGGGTTTCACCAGCTATCCTGAAAACTTTCTATTTAGGGGCGATAGAAAGTGTTTTAACTCAGTGCATCACAGCGTGGTATGGGAACAGCACCAGTCATGACCGCAAAGCCCTGCAAAGAGTAGTGCGCTTATCCGCGCGTATCTCAGGGTCAGCTCTCCCGTCTCTGCAGGACGTCTACACCAAACGCTGCAAAGGTAGAGCTACCAAGATCATCAAGGACTCTAATCACCCTGCAAACCCTCATTTCACGCTGCTGCCATCTGGTAGCGCTTCCAAGCCTGATGGCCAAAACTGAGAGACTCAGGAGGAGCTTCTTCCCCAGGCCATCAGACTCTGAACTCAACTTAACATCACGTGACTTCACGTCAGGATAAACATCGATACACTGACATTGCACTGCACTTTCTGTTCTCGTTGTTACTGTGTAACAGCCTGTTATAAACCTGTTTGCACATTATACTCTTATACATTTGTTAACCACATATTTATAAGTCTACAGTTTACTCACTGCAAAGTCTACTTCAATTATTTTATTCCACTTTATCCTTATTTGTTACCTTTTTCTCTTGACTTGATTATTTATAATTCTACAGATATATATATATATATATATATATATATATATAGATAGTACTTTTTTTATATCCTATTTCTATTATAATTTCTTCCTTGTGTTTTTAACTGTGAATTTGCACTGTCCATGGAGCGGACCTGTTTACATTTCACTGCCGGTTGTATATTCTGTATATAACTGTGTATGTGACAAATAAAACTCTTGAATCTTGAATCTTGAATTAATGTTTAAAGTCAACAAGCAATTATGCACAATAAACTATTAAAATAACAACAAAAGACAAGAAATTAGCCAAGTAAAATGATAAAATAAACTTTTTTTTAAAGTAGGCCTACCAACAATATAATAGGCCTAAATGTCTTACCCAGTCAGTCTGATGTCTAAAAGCTGAGATAAATATTCAGAAATTAATGCAGTCAAATATAAAATAAAGCCACTTAAGTTTCTCACTGTCTTAATTTTTGATGATGATAATGTGCTATTTTATTTTAAAAAGCTAATAAATATATCCATCAATAGCAATGGGTTGTATTACAGTTTTCTTGACAGTACTGTACAGTACTGTTGACAGTACTGTTAAAAATATCACATCAGCAGCCGGCAAGTCTGTAATGTACACGCATATCTATTTTTTCTGCATGTTGTACGCACCAACAAACTACATAACAGTGCAAAAGACGAGGACTTTGAGCGCGTAATCATTCTGGCAGTGCGCTGTGTGGTATACAGAGATGTGAAGTACCGGAGTGCACGCCGTGGGTGGCGGCCCTACTAGCGATGGGCCTGCCGGTGTGGATAATGTACTTAAGAATCAGAGATTCCACATCTTGGAAGTAGGACCAAAATAATACGTTTCACCAGAAAAAGTCACATGTCTGCCACTTCAAAGGGCATTCCCGTGCAATTTTTATCTAGGAAACTCGTATTTACGATAATTCCGATAGCATGTGAAAGCAGCATAACGGCCACTTAGCTCATTTCACATCAAACTGTGCAAATGATTATTATTATTGTTATACTTTGTTCTCAAATTGTTAATGTTAAGAACATCAGCATTGCTTGACTATGTGTATTTAGCAAGGCTGTAACCATGTCTTAATCATTGGGGGGGACCAATTTTTTAATTTTATAAAGCATAAAGAAACAGAACAGTGAATGAAATTCTAGGTCTTATTCTAGTTGGTAAATAATCCTTTTGTGACTATTTACAAACAATATTTGCATCAAATATATTATTAGCGGCAACCTCCCCCAGTTTCTCTTGAAGCAAATACGGAAGTGACTTAAACTGCAATTCATCGACTGGCCACTAGGGACAGACTCCAGAAGGGAGCAGAATCTCACTGAGCTCCATGTTAAAATGCCCAACTTTACAGGAAAAATAAAACATGTTTACAGCCTGGTACAAATTGTGGTTTTGGTCTATACGGCTAATTTTGCCCTTCATGACAACTGTGAGGGGGTGAATTTTTTTATAACTCATTTGTTTACATTATATAAAGCCTTAAAGTTCTGCATAATGAAGGGCGTGGCCACTTTGAGTGACAGGTGGCTAGCCATTTGTCTGCTGTCTGTTAGTCATCATGTCACCTCAGCTCCGCCCACGTCCCGCCTCTTTGCCCATTGTCTGTTATCCGGGAGTGATGCGTGATGCCGCGCTGCCAAGATGGCAACGGCCAGCTCTCCTTTCTGGATTACAATCCGCCATCAAAATTATGAATTTAATTATTCCAGCTGCTGTGAGAAAAGGCTATAAATGATCCGCCACTTGCAGCATACTAGCCTACTATACAGCCTACTAGCCGGACTCCTTCTTTATCTGTACAGACGTGACATTATGACACAAAGACAAATGGTACCATCATGGTCACTGCCATGCTCGAAGCTCGAAAGCTACCAGTACAACTCACAAAAAATTATGGACTGCAGCTTTAACAACATGTTTTAGAGTATCCTCACTCGAGATAATAAACTGACTCATACTACTAAATAATCTTTATTCAAGCTACTTTTTTACATGTGTTAGAAGAATATTTTGCAAGTTGGATTTTATTAGAAATTAAATAAAATATAAAAACAATTTAGTGTAATTGTTGAACTACTAAATTTACTAAACAATAGACATTTAAAAACAAAATAAATACAATTAGAAAAACAGCCATTTTTATTTATTAATAAAAAAATTGTATATCAATGATACTGTAATAACATATGAGTAACCTTCCAAATACAAGCCCTGAGCTTTAACCACTCTACAATGAATTATTATAGGGTAAATGAACAATTTTTGTCCCTTATGGAGGAAAATGATAGCTTCATCTATTTTTCTCCCACTTGACACAACATTTGAGCTTTAGAAGTACAGTCACCTTGAAAATCCAATTTATATTTATATTCATCACATGACCCTCCTCAAATCACATTCGTTCGAATATGGTGCCTTTACGAAGACAAGTGTGATGTCATTGACACCAGTCTCCATTGTCAACCTAAATATTGGTCTGTTCCTCAATCAAATCTATTATGTCTTCAGAATATTTGGAATGCAATGAAGTACATGACAATGTAATCAATTAGTATGTAAACACAGCTGTGTGTGTGTGTGCGCGTGTGTGCGCGTGTGTGTGTGTGTGTGTGTGTGTGTGTGTGTGTGTGTGTGTGCGTGTGTGTGTGTGTATGTGTGTGTGTGCGTGCGTGTGTTCCACAGAAGAGAGTCAGTCATGTGAGTTTGGAATGATGCAAGTGTCATTAAATTATGGTAGAATGTTTATTTTTGGGCGAGCTATATTTTTAAAACCTAGTAACAGTCAGTTTATCTGGTGGATACTACATTGATGTTTATAATAGTGGTTCATATTCTGATTAAAATGACACTGCTACTTTTAAGTACCATCGAGAGCTCTGAAACAGAAGCAAACAGCTCCACTGATGAGGAAGAGTAATCCTGGTCAGTTAAATCATTGTCCTGTTGCCTATTATGGCTTTAAGACTCTGAATCATTACATTGTTTCAGCTAATACCCAATATTGAGCCAGCAATCATTTTACCGAGGTCAAACTCAAAATCTATCCCTGTTTATCTGTTTGCAAATGACAGACTCTTTCCTGCCAGCTCTGACTTGAACCAATTTAATTATGGCTCGTTAAGGTGCTGAGCGGTTAGCACAAGCCTATCGACAAGCGGGAAGGACACGCTAATTAAAGGCCATTTAAATGTTTATCCTGGAGCAGTAATGGAGAGACACTTATCATTTAAATGCTGTTTGGAGCATATCCCTCTCTCTCCCTCTACAGGGACTTGTGGGAATGAATCCCTGTGGAATTTCTAATGCAGTGGAAGGACATGCTTGTCAGGTTCACGGTTAACAGCACCTAAATATTACAGAGTTCATGATGTTTTGGACAATGAAAGGAAGTAAAAGAAAATGTTGTTCTACATTTCTTTTTGATCCAGCTCATTAACAGGTTTTTTCATATTTTTATAATTTAAAATAATTAATCACACTAATAAACAAGTTATATTGACAGCCCTCACAATAACACATCCATATCACTAAAGCTCAGAAATTTGAGAATGTGTATGTGCATTGGAAAGGACTGCGGGTGTAATGTTAAAACTCTAATAAGACAATAGTAAACAGTCCATTGGCTAACATGAGTGTGATATTGTGTTAATATATTACAGTTCGACGGCACAAGTGTGTAAATAAATAAGAAACAACTTTATAAACTTTGCCTCTTTTGTGCAGAGCTACTTCCTCCTCAAGCCTAAATCTCAAGTTGACAGTTTAACTTTTGAGCCCAAGCCTCCGTTACTAATTCTAAAACATCACTTTAATGAACACTGAGTCGCTTCATTAAAGCTTATTGTATTATAGAGTAGAGTATTATAGTATTACGAGACAGAAATCTACTAAACGTGTGTATTACCTGCATCTGATATAGGCCTAGTCATTCTTCAGGTCGATGTCCATAATATTATATCCATTATAAAGAAAAATCAGTGTGAATGTCCGCTGTGTCTTTGTCCTTAAGGGGATTTCCATGACAGCGCTAAAATAACTTTCTTGTTTACAACCAGTCATTCATAAATACAGTCTTTGTATATAATTTATTGGTTTGAGTAGAGCCAACTCAAATTAAACAAATTTGTTCATACAAACTAACTTTTATAAGTATTTAAAACTTTCTTTTTCTTTTGAGTTCAGTAATCTGAATTGTTTCATTGTTTTGAGTTTTATAAACTTGTTTCTTTTAATTTAACTTTAACTGAAAAATTTAACTGAAACTGGGCTGGGATTTCTATTTCCCAGCATGCTTTGCCATGAAACTCAAAAGGGACAGTAAATGCCAAAATTAAGTGTTATATTATGTTTTATTTTTTTATTTTATTTTTTATTTTTTTGTGCAAGATTAACGTCAAAGGGATAGTTCACCCAAAAATGAAAATGATCCCATGATTTACTCAAGCCCTTCTTCTCTTATATTGAAATCCTCCACCAATTCTCTTTAAAAATTCTCGTTTTAGACTCTAATTCATGAGTGGTGTTTTGTTTGGCTCTATCCTCTGCGCTTCTGCGCTCGTCAATGAGGATGAGTAAATCATGGGCTAATTTGCATTATTGCATGTTTGGGTGAACTAACCCTTTAAGTGAGAGAGTTAGTTGTGTTTAATGTTTTGTTATGATAGTCTTGAAGTTGTTGTTGTAGTGTTTCCATCATGGTGACGAGTGGAGCATGAGCTTAGTTTGAGAATGGGTATATGTTAAATGTTTTATATCGCTGTCCACATTCAGCAAGTGTTATGCTAATGCTAATGCTACCAAAGCATTGTGTAACCAATTAGAAAGATGGCATTTATTGAAGTATGAATTAGCTTAGTCAAATATTTCAAGTTCAGAGCAATTCAAATGTATGATTACAAAATAAAAAATCTGCAAATTCTGCTTGCATTGCAGTTTACATTTCTTAACAAACTGATTGCAGCAATTTTTTCAAGTTTTGCCAACTTATTCGGGTTTACAGTGTACAAAAGCAGCGCTCTAGTGCAGGATTTAAGTTAAATATAGTCTAAATATAGCCTAAATATAAAGTTATGACTCAGTCGGTTTGCTCTGGAACAAGTAATAGATGAATAAGACCAAAGATTGCCCGTTTGATATACCCCAAAGGAATTATCTCATGTTTAACCACTATCTGCATACAGTAAGAGCCAGCGGCAAATTCCTGAAGGACTGGCCGAGATGAAGCTGTTCTCTGCGGATACATGAGCGCTGAACGGCCGCTGATGGCCTGGAGCTCGCATCTGCGAAAGCGTCTGAACAAATTGTAAAATAGGCGCTATGTTTATATATGAGTCACATATTTGATGTCTAAATAACTACATTCTCACCTAAAAAACTCTTAAAACTACATTCTGTGACACAATAACAGTAGTATTTGTAAAAAACAATATGGTGGATTTGCTCGACTGCCATGACATTCGCCACAAGCGGAGTGATACAATCTGTGAAACGGCTCCAGTGCTGATACTGGGAGAATACTGCACAGCTTGAAAAGGCTCTTAGCCAATCAGAATCGAGAACCAGAAAGAACTGTTGTATAATATAATATTGGTGAAAATGAAATCATTCTTTTGTATAGCAACAAACAAGACAAAAATAAAAGACCCAATCCACCAACTAAAATGTTACAACAAAAAAGGTATGCGTTGGTGTTTGTCACTGATGTCAGGACAGTAAAATAACCTTTGCTTAGCCGACACTTTCTTTCCAACCACACAAACACAATAAACAAGCTCCGACATCTCTATTTCATATTAGCCAAACTGAAATCAATGTGGCACATTTGTCTTTATTACTGAAATAAATAGCTTTTTCATTATGCTGTGATCTCTCCCTCTCTTTCTCTCTTTCCCTCTCTCTGCTTCTGTTGCCATTACTTAAGGGCTCTCCTTGGGCCTGAGAGGCCTCTATCCCAATGTCATTCATTTGCCACCAGCAGTAACAAGCCTCTAACAGTTTAGAGACAGACCGTAAGCAGCCATTTCCTCTCGTGAAGGGAGGAGAGATTGAGGAGAAGGGAGCAAGAAAACAAGACGAGGAAGGGAAATGATCGAGAAGCTAAAATGAGGAGAGGCCAACACAAAAGAAAACTGAGGATGTATATTTGCATTTTCTGTGGCTCAGCCAGCCTCTATCTGCCTGTAAGCGGCAGGCCGTGTGTGTGCGCGCGTGTGTGTGTGTGTGTGTGTGTGTGTGTGTGTGTGTGTGTGTGTGTGTGTGTGTGTGTGTGTGATTCATGGGCCTGACAGATGCCGGGTGCAGCTGGCTCTGTCCTTGATCGGCCCTGTAGCCCGGACAGCGCTGTCATTCACCATTGCCCAAATTATCTCTGTATTGACTGCACAACCCTCTGTGACAGCAACGTAATGGCTAATTACCCAGGATGCTTTGGGTACTTTCAAACCCCAACAGAAACGGAGCGAGTGAGCGAGTTTCTCTTTCTCAGAGTCAGGAAATAAATCTTGAATGCTAGGAAAGAGAAGAGAAAGGATTTAAAGAAAAGGACAATATTCAATAGTGCAATATGCTGTGATATTTAAATGAGCCCTTCACTGACCATCTGATGCAGATTGCACAGAAAAATGGCAAGAGTTGGTGATCGGATTGCCTGGCTGTGGCTTCTAGGAGTCCGGGTAGGCTTTTTCCAGGGAAAGTCTTGTGTTTGAGGTCTACCAGTAATACCAAATAATGGAATTTTCCTAGTTTTGCAAGGTTTGCAGCATTAAATCTTTGAAAGATGTTCAAGGGTTTGAGGCACTTTAGGCTCTGTCCCAAATGTGTGGCCTTTGCACTGATGTGGACTTTACAGATGACTGTACCTGTAGTTTTACCATAGACTGTAAAAAAAATATGGATGTAGTGTCCGTGACGTCACCCGTAGGTTTCTGAAGAGCAGTTTTGAAGCATAAAGTCAGCTGTTGCCGTCCTGGATAACTGACAATGGGCAAAGAGGCGGGACGTGGCGACGTGATGACTAACAGACAGCAGACAAACGCTATCCACCTCTCACTCAAAATGGCCACGCCCTTAATTATGCAGAACTTTAAGGCTTTATATAATGTAAACAAATGAGTTAAAAAATTAACCCCCCTCACCGTTGTCATGAAGGGCAAAATTAGTAATTTGTACCAGGCTGAAAACATAAAAGTTGTAAAGTTGGGCATTTTAACATGGAGCTCAATGAGATTCTGCTCCCTTCTGGAGCCTGTCTCTAGTGGCCAGTCGATGAATTGCAGTTTAAGTCACTTCCGTATTGGCTTTTTAAGAGAAACTGGGGGAGGTTACCAATTTGTTTGTACATGTACGTGAGGGTCCGCGTACAGTGCGTGTAACACACATTTCGTCACAAGAATAGTATGCGTGCATGCAGTGGCATAACTTTATTTTAAAAAGTGGGTGGGACAGGAATGGGGTGTGGGGGTGTTAATACAATGATATGTACAATAACAATTGCAGAAAAAGTAACATTATACAATGTCCAGAAATCAATTTCAATAGTACATAAGTTTAATTTATCAACTCAGAAGTCATGTTTAACGTGATAGTTTCACCCTTACATCCTATACTTCTGGAGAAAAAAAGCGCAGACACTAGACAAAGATGAAACTATCTTGAGCTATCTAAAGCGCATGTGTCGACTGCCTTCGTTTGTGCACACTATCAATTGGAGTATACTTTGAAAGGCTACGTGTTTGACTGGCATACACTAGCATGTGCTTAAAAAAACTAAATATAATTTGGGCTCTACCTGACCATCTATATGACTTCACATCACAGTCAGTGGAGAACAGCAAGGACTGAGGATGGTGTTTCTGACCTAGTCGATGAGATATCCTCAAATACAGATGTTATTCATCTTTGCAGAGTTTACAGAGTGATTTTTATTTTTTATTCATAAAAATTGGGTAACACTTTATTTGAATGTGTCCTTGTTACACACAATACATGTATTTTCCATAGTATTAACTATAAATGATGCATAATTACATGCAACTAACCCTAAACCAAATCCTAATCCTACCATAACCCTATAGTAATTACATGTACATAATTCATATTACTCTGTACGTAAATAATTACACTGTAACCAGGATACATTAAAATAAAATGCGTTCCTCTGGGGAACTTTTGCGTTCCCCCTAGAAACCTTTGCGTTCCCCCTAGAAACTTTTGCGTTCCCCAGAGGAACTTTTGCTTTCCCCCGAGAAACTTTTGCGTTCCCCTGAGAAACTTTTGCTTTCCCCCTAGAAACTTTTGCGTTCCCCTGAGAAACTTTTGCGTTCCCCTGAGAAACTTTTGCGTTCCCCTGAGAAACTTTTGCTTTCCCCGAGGAACTTTTGCGTTCCCCAGAGGAACTTTTTATTCCCCTAGAAACTTTTGCGTTCCCAGAGAGAACTTTTGCTTTCCTCCTAGAAACTTTTATGCTCCTCCTAGAAACTTTTATGCTCCCCTAGAAACTTTTGCATTTCCCGAGAAACTTTTGCGTTCCCCCGAGGAACTTTTGCGTTCCCCGAGGAACTTTTGCGCTCCCCTAGAAACTTTTTGCTTTATCCTCCTAGAAACTTTTGCGTTCCCCCTAGAAACTTTTGCGTTCCCCAGAGGAACTTTTGCGTTCCCCCAAGAAACTTTTTTGCTGTTCCCCGAGGAACTTTGCGTTCCCCTAGAAACTTTTATGCTCCCTGAAACTGCGTTTCCCCTAGAAACCTTTTTCCCCTAGAAACTTTTTGAGAAACTTTTATGTTCTTTTGCGTTCCCAGAGAACTTTATGTTCCCCGAGAAACTTTTGCGTTCCCCCGAGGAACTTTTGCGTTGCCCCGAGGAACTTTTGCGTTCCCCCTAGAAACTTTTGCGTTCCCCCTAGAAACTTTTTTTTATGCCTCCCAGAGAAACTTGCGTTCCCCAGAGAAACTTTGCGTTCCCTAGAAACTTTTATGCTCCCCGAGGAACTTTTGCGTTCCCCTAGAAACTTTGCGTTCCCCGAGAAACTTTGCGTTCCCCAGAGAAACTTTTATGCGTTCCCCTAGAAACTTTTGTCCCCAGAGGAACTTTTGCGTTCCCCTGAGAAACTTTGCGTTCCTCCTAGAAACTTTTATGTTCCCCTAGAAACTTTTGCGTTCCCCTAGGAACTTTTATGCTCCCCAGAGGAACTTTTTGTTCCCCTAGAGAAACTTTTGCGTTCCCCTGAGAAACTTTTGCGTTCCCCTAGAAACTTTTGCGTTCCCTGAGAAACTTTTGCTGTTCCCCTAGAAACTTTGCGTTCCCCTGAGAAACTTTCCTAGAGGAACTTTTGCGTTCCCCAGAGAACTTTGCGTTCCTCGAGGAACTTTGCGTTCCCCCTAGAAACTTTTGCGTTCCCCTGAGAAACTTTTGCGTTCCCTCCGAGAAACTTTTATGTTCCCCCTAGAAACTTTTGCGTTCCCCCGAGAAACTTTTGCGTTCCCCCGAAGAACTTTTGCTCCCAGAGGAGTTCTCCTAGAAACTTTTTGCCCCTAGAAACTTTTTGCGTTCCCCTAGAAACTTCCCCTAGAAACTTTTGTTCCTCCTAGAAACTTTTGCGTTCCCCAGAGGAACTTTTGCGTTCCCCTAGAAACTTTTATGTTCCTGAGAAACTTTGCGTTCCTCCTAGAAACTTTGCGTTCCCCAGAGGAACTTTTTGCTCCCTAGAAACTTTTGCGTTCCTCCTAGAAAACGTTCCCCTAGAAACTTTTATGTTCCCCCTAGAAACTTTTGCCCCTAGAAACAGAGAAACTTTTTGCGTTCCCCCGAGGAACTTTTGCGTTGCCCCGAGAAACTTTTATGTTCCCGAGAAACTTTTATGTCCCCTTTTAGAAACTTTTGCGTTCCCCTAGAAACTTTTATGTTCCCCCTAGAAACTTTTATGTTCCCCTAGAAACTTTTATGCTCCTCCTAGAAACTTTTGCGTTCCCCTAGAAACTTTTTGCGTTCCCCGAGAAACTTTTATTCCCCAGAGGAACTTTTGCTTTCCCCCTAGAAACTTTTGCGTTCCCCAGAGAAACTTTGCGTTCCCCTAGAAACTTTGCGTTTTGCGTTCCCGAGGAACTTTTGCGTTCCCCTGAGAAACTTTTGCGTTCCCCCGAGAAACTTTTGCGTTCCCCTAGAAACTTTGCGTTCCCCCTAGAAACTTTTGCGTTCCCCAGAGAAACTTTTGCGTTCCCCCTAGAACTTTTGCGTTCCCCCTAGAAACTTTTGCGTTCCCCCTAGAAACTTTTGCGTTCCCCAGAGGAACTTTTTTGCTCCCTAGAAACTTTTGCGTTCCCCAGAAACCCCCCTAGAAACTTTTATGTTCCCCTAGAAACTTTTAATGCGTTCCCCTAGAAACTTTTTGCTTTTATGTTCCCCTAGAAACTTTTTGCGTTCCCCAGAGAAAGCTCCCCTAGAACTTTTTTTATTCCCCTAGAAACTTTTGCGTTCCCCAGAGAAACTTTTGCAGAAACTTTTTCCTCCTAGAAACTTTTGCGTTCCCCTAGAAACTTTTATGTTCCCCTAGAACTTTTGCTTTCCCCTAGAAACTTTTTTGCGTTCCCGAGAAACTTTTGCGTTCCCCCTAGAAACTTTTGTGTTCCCCAGAAACTTTGCGTTGCCCCAGAGAAAACTTTGCGTTCCTCCTAGAAACTCCCCTAGAAACTTTTATGTTCCCCTAGAAACTTTTATGTTCCCCTAGAAACTTTTTATTTCCCAGAGAAACTTTTTTATGCTCCCCTAGAAACTTTATGCGTTCCCCTAGAAACTTTTATGTTCCCCTAGAAACTTTTATGCGTTCCCCTAGAGAAACTTTTGCGTTCCCCTAGAAACTTTTTGCGTTCCCCTAGAAACTTTGCGTTCCCAGAGAAACTTTTATGTTCCCTGCTTTTGCGTTCCCCGAGAAACTTTTGCGTTCCCCTAGAAACTTTATGTTCCCCAGAGAAACTTTTATGTTCCCCTAGAAACTTTTGTTCCTCAGAGAAACTTATGCTCCCTAGAAACTTTTGCGTTCCCCTAGAAACTTTTGCGTTCCCCTAGAAACTTTTATGAGAAAATTGCGTGCCCCCTAGAAAACTCTAGAAACTTTTTGCGTTCCCAGAGAAACTTTTGCGTTGCCCCGAGAAACTTTTGCGTTCCCCCGAGAAACTTTTATGTTCCCCTAGAAACTCCCCGAGAAACTTTTGTTCCCCTAGAAACTTTTTTCGTTCCTGAGAAACTTTCGTTCCCCTAGAAACTTTTATGCTTCCCAGAGGAACTTTTTGCGTTCCCCTAGAAACTTTGCGTTCCCCGAGAAACTTTTTATGCTTCCTAGAAACTTTTTTTTAAGTGCGTTCCCCCTAGAAACTTTCGTTCCCCTAGAAACTTTTTCCCTAGAAACTTTTCTTTATGTTCCCAGAGAAACTGCTCCTCCCAGAGAAACTTTTATGTTCCCAGAAACTTTTGCGAGAAACTTTGCGTTCCCCCTAGAAACTCCTAGAAACTTTGCGTTCCCTAGAAACTTCCCAGAAACTTTGCTCCCCAGAGAAACTTTTGCTTTCCTCCTAGAAACTTTTGCATTCCTCCTAGAAACTTTTATTCCTAGAAACTTTGTATGCTCCCTAGAAACTTTTGCGTTCCCCCTAGAAACTTTTGCGTTCCCCCTAGAAACTTTTTCTGTTCCCCTAGAAACTTTTGCGTTCCCCTAGAAACTTTTCGTTCCCCTAGAAACTTTTTTTGCGTTCCCCTAGAAACTTTTTCCCCTAGAACTTTTGCGTTCTGAGAAACTTTTTCCTCCCGAGAAACTTTATGTTCCCCTAGAAACTGCGTTCCCCTAGAAACTTTTGCGTTCCCCTAGAAACTTTTTGTTTCCCCTAGAAACTTTTATGTTCCCCTAGAAACTTGCGTTCCCCTAGAAACTTTTTATGCTCCCTGAGAAACTTTTGCGTTCCCCTAGAAACTTTTGCGTTCCCCCGAGAAACTTTGCGTTCCCCTAGAAACTTTTATGTTCCCCAGAGAAACTTTTGCGTTCCCCTAGAAACTTTTATGCCCCCGAGAAACTTTTATGTTCCCCTAGAAACTTTTGCGTTCCCCTGAGAAACTTTTGCGTTCCCAGAGAAACTTTTTGTTCCCTCCTAGAAACTTTTGCGTTCCCTAGAAACTTTGCGTTCCCTAGAGAAACTTTTTGCTGTTTCCCCTAGAAACTTTATTCCCCTAGAAACTTTTTGTTCCCCTAGAAACTTTTTTCTCCTAGAAACTTTTATGCTTCCCCTAGAAACTTTTATGTTCCCCTAGAAACTTTTTGCGTTCCCCAGAGGAACTTTTGCGTTCCCCCTAGAAACTTTTATGTTCCCAGAGGAACTTTTATGTTCCCCAGAGAAACTTTTGCGTTCCTCCTAGAAACTTTATGTTCCCTGAGAAACTTTGCGTTCCCCTAGAAACTTTTTTGCGTTCTAGAAACCCCTAGAAACTTTTGCGTTCCCCCTAGAAACTTTTGCGTTCCCCTAGAAACTTTTTGTTCCTCCTAGAAAACTTTGCGTTCCCCTAGAAACTTTTTTGCTTTCCCTAGAAACGTTGCCCCCAGAGAAACTCCTTGAGAAACTTTTTGTTCCTCCTAGAAACTTTTATGTTCCTCCTAGAAACTTTTATGCCTCCCCGAGAAACTTTTGCGTTCCCCCGAGGAACTTTTGCGTTCCCCGAGAGAAACTTTTTTGCGTTCCCCCGAGAAACTTTTGCGTTCCCCCGAGAAACTTTTGCGTTCCCCCGAGAAACTTTTGCGTTCCCCAAGAAACTTTGCGTTCCCCTAGAAACTTTTGCGCTTCCCCAGAGGAACTTTTGCTTTCCCCCTAGAAACTTTTATGTTCCTCCTAGAAACTTTTGCGTTCCTCCTAGAAACTTTTATTCCCCTAGAAACTTTTGTGTTCCCCTAGAAACTTTTGTGTTCCCCCTAGAAACCTTTGCGTTCCCCCTAGAAACTTTTGCGTTCCCCAGAGGAACTTTTGCTTTCCCCTAGAAACTTTTGCGTTCCCCTGAGAAACTTTTGCGTTCCTCCTAGAAACTTTTGCGTTCCCCAGAGGAACTTTTGCTTTCCTCCTAGAAACTTTTGCGTTCCTCCTAGAAACTTTTGCGTTCCCCCTAGAAACTTTTGTGTTCCCCCTAGAAACTTTTGCGTTCCCCCTAGAAACGTTTGCATTCCCCCGAGAAACTTTTGCGTTCCCCCGAGGAACTTTTTGCGTTGCCCCGAGAAACTTTTGGGTTCCCCCGAGAAACTTTTGCGTTCCCCCGAGAAAGTTTTGCTTTCCCCCGAGAAACTTTTGCATTCCCCCGAGAAACTTTTGCATTCCCCCGAGAAACTTTTGCATTCCCCCAAGAAACTTTTGTGTTGCCCCAAGAAACTTTTGCATTCCCCCGAGAAACTTTTGCGTTCCCCCGAGAAAGTTTTGCATTCCCCCGAGAAACTTTTGCATTCCCCCAAGAAATGGCGCCATTCAAAATGGCGCCGCTGTGTTTGGTCGCCGTTCAGGTCGCTCCGCGAAGACTGTGCTTTTATTTACTATTTTACTTTCTTTTACTCTCAGTTTTTACAAACTTATCATCTGCATTGATCTACTACGACAGCAAAACTCTTTTGGACATTGGTTACCTCTACACTGGACTGTTTCAGGACACTTTCGCCGATCCTCTGTGGCCATCTGAGATTCTTCGCAACGCCGAGTTGAACAATGGCCAGAGCCAGCGGCGTAGAACAAAGAAACACCGTGGGAAACGTGCTGGTATCCGTAACAGACTGAGGAAAAGGGCATTCAGACCTCCTCTCCCGAGCATTCTTCTAGCAAATGTTCAATCCTTGGATAATAAGATGGACGATCTTAGAGCCAGGATAAGTTTTCAACGGGACATGAGAGACTGTAATATCTACTGTTTGACCGAAACATGGCTCACGCCCGCGGTCCCGGACACAGCTGTGACGCGCCGCCGGAGAACTTCTCTGTTTTTCGGATGGACAGAACAGCCGAGGCCGGTAAATCCAAAGCGGTGGAGTGTGTTTCATGATCAACAAGAAATGGTGCGATCCCAGGAACATCACCATTCTCTCGCGGTCCTGCTCGCCTCATCTGGAACATTTAACAATCATCTGCCGTCCATTCTATCTGCCGAGGAGTTTTTGCGGTCATCGCCACTGCCGTTTACATCCCACCACAGGCAGACACAGCGCTGGCTTTATCTGGCCTTCATGATGTTGCCAGCGGCGTCATAAACCAACATCCCGACGCGGCATTCATTGTCGCGGGCGATTTTAACAAAGCAAACCTAAAGAAAGTCCTGCCAAACTTTCATCAGCACGCGTCTCCTGCCCCACACGAGGAGCAAACACACTGGATCACTGCTACTCTCCGTTTAAGAACGCCTATAAAGCGCGGTCACTTCCAGCGTTTGGCAAATCGGATCATGCCGCCATTTTCCTCACTCCCGAATACAAACAAAAGCTCCTCCAGGAACCCCCGGTGAGGCGGGAAGTTAAGCGTTGGTCACCCCACTCAGAGACCGCGCTACAGGCAGCTCTGGATGATGTGGATTGGGACATGTTCGGCGAGTTCAGCTGGCGTAAGCGAGTTCACAGGCGTGGCGCTTTGCTTCATCAACACGCTTACAGAGCAAGCCACGCAAACAATAACAATAACGTCCTTCTCAAATCAGAAACCGTGGGTGGACAATTCAATCGGCGCGGCAGTGAACATACGCACTGCTGCTTACAACGCCGGTCTCCATTCAGGGAATATGAATGAATACAGATCGTCCTGCTATGCTCTCAGACGAGCAGTTAAAGCCGCAAAACTCCGTTATAAAGACCGAGTGGAGTCTCATTTCCAACTCAACGACTCGCGCGCGCATGTGGCAAGGTCTGAGGTCCATCTGCTCCTTTGGATCTAAATCCTCTGCAGAGGCAAGCGTTGATCCGTTGCTCGTGAACGAGTTAAACTCTTTCTATGCTCGCTTTGACTGTAACGCGTAACGCGACTCCGCCAAGTGGCGCGTTAGAGGAAATTACTCAGAGCAGCAACAATCACGTGATCTCTGTCTCGGAGGATGAAGTTCGGAGCACACTCAAAGCGTGTGGACGTCAGGAAAGCTGCCGGGCCGGATGGTATTTCAGGTCGTGTTCTGCGGTCCTGCGCTGATCAGCTCACGGGTTGTTTACATCTATCTTTAATGAGTCCTCGCTACATCTGTGGTCCCCACCTCCTTCAAAAAATCCACCATCATCCCTGTCCCTAAGAACAGTAAACCCTCTTGCCTAAATGACTATCGTCCAGTGGCTCTCACGTCTATAGTCATGAAGGTCTTTGAGAGACTCATTAAAAACACCATTTGCGCCTTCATTCCTGACACTTTGGACCCTCTTCAGTTTGCCTATCGTCCCAATATATCGACTGAAGATGCCATCTCTCATGTCCTCCACTCCTCCCTCACTCACATCGACAGCAAAAGTGGGAACTACGTAAGACTGCTATTTATTGACTATAGCTCAGCCTTTAACACCATAGTTCCCACCAAGCTAACCTCCAAACTCCTGGATCTCGGCCTGAATCCTTCTCTCTGCCACTGGATTGAGGACTTCCTCACTGGCAGGCCTCAGGTGGTGAGAATAGGCCAGTCCACCTCCACCTCCATCACCCTGAGTGTGGGAGCTCCACAGGGCTGTGTCCTGAGCCCCTGCTCTACTCTCTCTACACGCATGACTGTTTGTCCACACACAGCTCCACCTCTATCATCAAATTTGCTGATGATACTGTTGTCCTGGGCCTCATTTCCAACAACAACGAGACGGCATACTTGGGACGAGGTGGAGCATCTAACATCATGGTGCCAGGACAACTGTCTCTCTCTGAATGTTGGCAAGACCAAAGAAATGATTGTGGACTTCAGGAAGAGACAGCAACGGACATACTCCCCTCATGATCAGCGGGTCACCAGTAGAGAGTGAGCAGCTTCAAGTACCTGGGAGTAAACATCTCCGAGGACCTGACCTGGACTGCTCACATTCAGACACAGGTGAAAAAAGCCAGGCAAAGACTGTACCACCTGCGCCAGCTGAGGAAATTCAGGGTTTCACCAGCTATCCTGAAAACTTTCTATTTAGGGGCGATAGAAAGTGTTTTAACTCAGTGCATCACAGCGTGGTATGGGAACAGCACCAGTCATGACCGCAAAGCCCTGCAAAGAGTAGTGCGCTTATCCGGCGTATCTCAGGGTCAGCTCTCCCGTCTCTGCAGGACGTCTACACCAAACGCTGCAAAGGTAGAGCTACCAAGATCATCAAGGACTCTAATCACCCTGCAAACCCTCATTTCACGCTGCTGCCATCTGGTAAGCGCTTCCGAAGCCTGATGGCCAAAACTGAGAGACTCAGGAGGAGCTTCTTCCCCCAGGCCATCAGACTCCTGAACTTAACATCACGTGACTTCACGTCAGGATAAACATCGATACACTGACACTGCACTGCACTTTCTGTTCTCGTTGTTACTGTGTAACAACCTGTCATAAACCTGTTTGCACATTATACTCTTATACATTTGTTAACCACATATTTATAAGTCTACAGTTTACTCACTGCAAAGTCTACTTCAATTATTTTATTCCACTTTATCCTTATTTGTTACCTTTTTTTTTTTCTCTTGACTTGATTATTTTAATTTACAGATATTTTTTTTTTTCTCTTGACTTGATTATTTATAATTCTACAGATATATATATATATATAGTACTTTTTTTTATATCCTATTTCTATTATAATTTCTTCCTTGTGTTTTTAACTGTGAATTTGCACTGTCCATGGAGCGGACCTGTTTACATTTCACTGCCGGTTGTATATTCTGTATATAACTGTGTATGTGACAAATAAAACTCTTGAATCTTGAAGAAACTTTACCCTTATTATTACGGTCTTCACAAATGGTTGTACAAGGGTTAATTGCGTATAAAAGGGATAGTTCACCCAAAAATTATAATTAGCCCATGATTTACTCACTCTCAAGCCATCCGAGGTCTATATGACATTCTTCGTTCAGACGGATACAATCAGAGTTATATTAACAAATGTCCTGCTCTTCCAAGCTTCATAATGGCAGTGAATGGCAGCCCAAAATGTGAAGCCCAAAAAAGTGCATCCATCCATTATAAAAGTAATCCATTCAGCTCCGGGGGTTAATAACTACTTGGAAGAGCCAGGACATTTTTTAATATAACTCCAATTGTATCCATCAGAAAGAAGAATGTCATATAGACCTCGCATGGCTTGAAGGTAAATAAATCATGGGCTAAATATAATTTTTGGGTGAACTATCCCTTTTATACGCAATTAACCCTTGTACAACCATTTGTGAAGACCGTTGTGGCATTATTCGCATCACCGACCAATTACTGCACACCAGTCTGTTGTTGGTAACATCAGTTTCAGATTTAATAACCCTGAAATGTCATGAAATAAAGAGCAACACTGCTGACCAGATTGTATGCTGATTATAAAGAGTCTTGCTCTGTGACTCAAGTGACCTGTTAACTCTTGCAGATCTCCTAAAACATATAAATCATTGTTTTCTATTTGTCTGTCAAGAGCTCAGCTACATGACTTCTGACCACTTTAACATTTTCAGTTATAGAATCAGTGTCTCGCACCAGTTTGTAGTTCTTACAGATGTAAAAAATAAAATCTCTACTAATCAAGAAAACAAATACAAACTTTCTAAGCATACAGAGCTTCTCTCGGATGCACAGGACAGATGACTGTCAGAAAAAGACACAACTTTAAAAGTAAAACGGCTCCAAATCATCAGAAAGAGACACAGACAGAGAGAGGGGAAGAGGGAGAGGAAGAAGGTGAGGGAATAGAGGGTACTAAATCCCACTCTGACTGTTAGGGAAGATGATGAGATCCCGAGAGGATGGACAGAGCGCAGAGAGAGAGAAAAAGAGGCAGAGAGCGAAGGAGCAGCCTTTTCACACAAAAGAACAGCCAGCCAGGCATTCGCCACAGTCTGTCCTGGCCTGCCATTAGCAGCACTCCAGCACTAATTACAGACACAAGAAAACGCAGTGCCACCTCTGCCCTATACGAACACACAGCAGTGCTGGGGAAAACACTTCAGACTGCCTCCAAGCTACTCATAACTTACAGTAGTTAGGATACTGTAAAGATGCCCTTTAAAAATAACTGTTAGCTACATTTTAATATAGCCTACTAACAAAAAGAAGCTTGTTATATTGAGGGGACAATTATCTTTTAAGACTATCCAATGATATATTTTATCATTTAATCCCAACTGTATTTTCTGGCACAAAAAGAGGGTTTTGGAATGAATTAATTTAAATTATGATATCTAAGTTAATGAGCAGTAAACAAAAACTGTTAAATACAACTAGAAAACACAGAAACCCAATAATTTATATAACTGGGTCAAGGTGATGAACAGCAGTGTTTAAGTAAAATATTTTACTATGATAAAGCACGAGAAAAAGAAAGAAACCACACAATGCTGTGTGCAATATATAAAACGGCTGAAAATAGCTGTTGCAATTCTGTCCTGAAAACTGAATGTTAAGTTTTAACCACTGATCTATATAAATGACTGTATTGCTCATGACGTCATATAGTGAAGCCATATTGTTATTCCCTCACGTTCTATTGAATTAATAGGAAATCATATGATTTTAATGAGAAAACATTACCTAACGAGTCAGCATTTTTATATCCGAAGTCTCCCTGTTCATTCTTACAATGCAAACATCCTCAACATTTAAATGGGAATTTCCCCTGTTTATTAAAAGTTACATTCCTCTTCATTATGAGACACGGATGAGACACCTCAGCATTATATTCGGCAGTGGCTCATGTAGTTTGGCTACGAACCGGAAGGTTGGTGGTTCCATCCCCGGTTCCACCTGACCAAGTGTCGAGGTGTCCATGAGCAAGACACCTAACCCCAGCTGCTCCCGACGAGCTGGATGGCGCCTTGCATGGCTGACACCGCCGTCGGTGTATGAATGAGTGAATGAATGGGTGAATGTGCTTTGGTGGCCATGGGTCTGTTGAAAGCGCTATATAAATGCAGTCTATTTACCATTATATTACAAATGTCACAGTGATTCTTCTGAAATCTGAATACAGATGCTTTAACTTAATGCGTTACTCACTGTGGTTACATCGTTATGTTATATAATACTGTTTTTATTCGTAATTGTAAATGATTCAACAGTGTTAACAGCATGTATTTCGAAGCAGTAAAAATAATGACTTAAACACTGGTTAAATTAATAATTATCTCAACAATATATACAAATAATTCATATGCAAACTGTCATGCTACTAGCCATAGAACTGGAACTGACCTGTGAAGTGGATGTTGGTCAACAACAAGACGTCAGGAAATAATATACATACACGCTTCACAACTTATTCAGAGAAATGACTGCGTATGGATTTAAAGACATTAAACTTTTATTTCCAAGCATTTATACTGTCACTCAAAGCAAGATGGTAAACCTCGGATTGTAATACAATACATTGTAATATTTAATGTATATTCAAATCAATTTCTGCAAATAATCCCAGATATATGTTCATGCTTAATATTTCCTGCATAATCACATGCATAAAGAAATCTATTTTGTGTTATTTCAGGTACTGGTGTCGGCAGAGTGCAGTAAAGACACACCCATCTCAATGATTGATATCACTTATCCTGCCCAAAAAGACCATAAATATTACAGATAATGTTTGAAGTATCAATTAATGTGCATGCATATAGCTTAAAAACTGTTCATGTGTGACTAATATACTGCAAATCGGTTGATTTTTAGGTCAGTGTTTTGGCTATCAGTCAATGATGCCCTCAAACACTTCGGTGGCTTCAAGTCAAGTCAGAAGTCAGATTGGGATCGGAACATTCAAAATATTTAATCCAGTTCCATCTGGTTGAAGATCGGATTCATCACGCAGGTATGGAGTTGTTTTAATTTTTTATTTGAGGATCTGTGCCCCTTGGCTGTCGTGTCAATGAGGGCTTCACAGGGGTTTGTCTAGTTGACACAATCTCTGCTGACACTTCAGGGATACGTTGTGGTCATATCTAGGTGCAGGTCCACCATCTGATCTGCATCCGGCCCGGATCCGGCTGACTACGGTAACCTCGGGATAAACAGAGAGACTAACATTAGCATAGATGCCATTCTTATGGGAAGTGTTCCCCGTTCCGGCTGACCTAGTTTATGCAGCCTAACAGTCATTTAACTGATTTGAATAATATAAATTGATAATGTTCTATGTGTATGCCATAGTAAAGAGATGCGTTTTTAGTCTAGATTTAAACTGACAGAGTGTGTCTTCTTCCCGAACAATGCTAGGAAGACTGTTCCAGAGTTTAGGTGATAAATAGGAAAAGGATCGACCGCCTACAGTTGATTTTGATATTCTAGGTATTATCAGCTGGCTATAGTTTTGATATCGCCATAGACATGAAGGACTATAATGCGTTAAGAGCTCACTCAAGTACTGGGGAGCCAAACCATTAAGTGCTTTGTAAGTAATTAGCAAGATTTTAAAATGTATATATGGCTATGGTCACACTTCCTGGCTCTAGTAAGAACTCGAGCTACTGCATTTTGGACCAGCTGGAGTTTGTTTATTAAGTGAGCAGGGCAACCACCGAGTACAGCATTACAATAATCTAGCATTGAGGTCATGAACACATGAATTAACTGTTCAGAATTTATCATTGAGAGCATATCGAAGTTTAGACAGAAGTGGGTAGTAACGAATTACATTTACTTTGTTACATTTACTTGAGTACATTTTTTGGGTAACTTGTACTTTTAGAGTATATTTAAAGATGGGTACTTTTACTCTTACTCAAGTACATTTCTTGTGAAAAACTACTTTTACTTCATTATATTCAGTGGCATTCCTCCGCTACTGTCAAATGGTAATAATTAATTAAAGAAATTATATATTTTTTAAATAAGTTAATATGACTTGTTCGCAAGTCTCGCAAAATGTTGGAGAGGCTGCTTCGCGAGAGGTGGCTATGCATCACCCGCTTATAATTAGCGCACGTTTAGTCAGAAGATGATGGCCGAAGCAGAGGAAGATGTGTGTGAGCTACGGGAGGCAGATCACCCGTGGCCTCGAGTTCAGGCTATGTTTTCACTCCAAGATGTCAAAAAGAATAGTTTCATAATGCGATGAATGCTGTGTGCACCAAAATGAACTGACATCTCAGCATACAAGAATTCCAGCTCCAATCTGAAACAACATGTAGCCTAAGTGTCACAATGATGCCTATATTTGAACACTATTAATGGTAATTTGATAACTATGGGCACTAATTGTAATACTATTTCACACACTGTCCAAGTGTTTTCCTCATATGTGCTCTAGTGCAAGCAATGACAAATCGTTTGAATCCTCCAAACAACACACGTCCACGAACAAATGTTCACATCTGCACATTTACATATCCTTTTTTTCACAAAACAAACAAATTGAATAGCCTAATGTGACGTCTTGCATTTATACACAAATCCAGACAGACACCTGAAGTGTAGAAAATACATACAAATAAAAACGGATTGTATTTTATTCCTACCTAAAGAGCGCATATACTTATAAAAAAGGGCTCTGGTTAGCCCAGCACACCATTAATTTACACTGTTTAACCATTAATCTCTATTTGGAGAGGTCAACCAAGGTCTATTTGGGTTCTCTACCCACCTCTGAGTTTAGATGAATTTTTAAGATGGAGGAATGCAGTTTTAATGCTATAAACATGGCTTTCTAGCATCTGTAATAGACTGTAAAAGATTGGTAACTGATGACAAAGACTTGACAGAGCAGCCATCAAGTTGCATTTTGTTAATTTTGTGAATTGGTATGTTTATGTCTATTCTAAAGAATGTTCTGGTCGATAGTATCAAATGCAGCACTAAGATCAAGTAACACTAACAGAGAGATACAACCATGATCGGATGATAAGAGCAAATAATCTGTAACACTAATAATAGCAGTCTCAGAGTCAGTACTATGATATGCTCTAAATCATGACTGGAAATCCTGGCAGATACTATTTATCTCTAAAAAGGAACAGCTGTGAGGATATTGCCTTTTCTAGTATTTTTACAGAAAAGGTAGCTTTGAGATCAGCCTATAATCGACTAGTTCTCTAGGATCAAGTCGCATTTTTCAGTTCAAGTTTAAGTGTCCGCTATGTATTCTGATGACAAAGATGAATTAATGGTATTAAGAAGATGATCTATGACCTCTGGAAGCATCTCTTTCAGTAACAATAGTCGGTATAGGGTCCAACATATATGTTGTTGATTTAGAATAGATGATTTAATGAGTTAAACGACAATTCTTCCTCTCCTATAGCAAAGAATGAATGAAATTGTTCCTCAGTGACACTACAATGCTCTGTCTGATGCGATACTGTAGTAGACGGTTTGCACGGTTATAATTTTCTCTCTATTATTATCAATCTTGCAAGTAAAGAAGTTCATAAAGTCATTACTGCTGTGCTGTTTACAAACATCAGAAGTTGAAGCTTTATTTCTCGTTAATTTAGCCACTGTATCAAATAAATACCTAGGGTTGCGCTTGTTTTCTTCTAAGAGGGTTGATAAATAAGCAGATCAGTATCAATAATGCTTTCTTTCCATGAAATGCGAAACACCTTTAGTTTTCACCTTTACCACCTGCTTGCAGTTTAGAACACAATCAGCAATCTAGTTTTTTACATAGATCAATGGTTTTAACTGAAGTTAAGGCTGGAACAGGATTGGAGCTATAGTGGGTGGACATGGCCACCACTGACTAAAGCTTGACCACCCCTTTGGCCACCTCACTCACAATTACCATTTCTGTCTCTTATTTCCTTGACAAGAATTTTTCGAGTATGACTAAAACATACTGCTATAGTATGTAAGGTCACAATACAAGGCACAAATGTCATTTGTCCTATGCATTTAAAAAAAAAAAAATAAATAAATAAATAAATAAAAAAGATATCATCTTGCTTTAGTTAGCACACTAAAAAAAAGTAGTGTACAAACAATTTTCATTTAAAAATTGCTAGTAAATTCCACAAATAATCAGTGGTGGCTCGTCAGGGGAGGCAAGGGAAGCAAAACTGACATATCCATATCTATATGTGTAGCTGTAACCTTCCATTTACTTGTACTTAATGTAAAACTTGTACTTAAAAACTTGAACTTAAATTTACTAAAGACTGTAGCCTCAATCTTAGATGACACTGTTCATATGATGGAAACCATTGTAGTGCTTCATATATTCTTTGATAAATAGAAAGTTATAATAAATCCCAATAAATCCATCTTTTCCTAATATCTTAATAAATATATTTAAAAAAACAATATGATTTAGTCTCCTATATATAAACCCCTTCCCTTAAAAATAAAACATTTGTGTGTGTGTGTGTGTGTGTGTGTGAGAGAGAGAGAGAGAGAGAGAGAGAGAGAGAGAGAGAGAGAGAGAGAGAGAGAGAGAGAGAGGGAGTTTGCGTGCGTGTGTTTTTGGTCACTGATGATGTGTATATTGTGCACATGTACATGCTGTCCAAAGATGCAGTCATATTAGAAGAGAAAGAGAGGGAGGGTGTGTGTGTGTGTGTGTGTGTGTGTGTGTGTGTGTGTGTGTGTGTGTGTGTGTGTGTGTGTTTGGGGGCTGAACTCTGTCTGCAGGGACACTTGTCTCTGCTGAGTGCTGTCACAGAAACAGCTCCTCGGATGTGTCATGATTGCACTAATTACTGAGAGTCAGTGAAAGCTTTGACAAGGACGACCACAACACACACTTCTGTGTCTGCACCAACACACACACAGAGCACAGCAATGGATTATTACAGCCTTAACCACAGATGCCAATAGGAAACTGACAATATGTGAAAAATGTGAAAATGTTATTGTGTACAATATTCTGGGTTTAAAACTCCAGCTTGAACTCTTGCAACAGCACCTGTGATATGATGCCAGTTTCTAGAGAAAATAATTTAGACTTGTCCTTCTGTTTATGAAAACAAACAAAGATCACATTTATTGCAATGCACTTAGCACTTAAATTTTAATTTTAACATGCAGTTGCAAACTTTTGTGTCTTGATTAGGGGGAAAAAAAAAAAACCCTACAAAAACTATAATGCTATAGAGCTGTAAAAAGAAGGTGGATATTCAGATAACGCAGTCTTTGGTAAATGTGTTCTAAAATGTTTGTGTTCACATTGAAAGATTTTGTTTGGAATCTTTGGAATCTTGGCAAATGGATTTCTGAAGGATCACGTGACACTGAAGACTGGACTAATGATGCTGAAATGCAGCTTTGATCACGGGAATAAAATATATTTGACTATATATTCACATAAAAACTTATTTTAAATTGTAATAATGTTTCTCAATATCTACTGAAATTTAGTGAGAATTTGGAAACTTAAAACAACATAAAAAATCATTTGTTAAGCATTCATTTTTGGACCAAAACAGCTATAGCTATGACATAAGAGCAAGAGCCTGAAAAAGGCATTTTTTCCAGCTTTTTAAAAAAAATCATAATACTATAATCATTTTACAAGTTCCATTCCCATGTCGATACTTTTTTGTCCAAATGTGTGCAAACTCTCTCCATCTCTCTTAAACTTGTTGGTCTTGTGTTTATGGAGGTCTTGGGTTTATCGGTTGGTCTTCACACACCAGCATTAGCGGCTCTCAGTTCCCGGATAACAAGGCCAAGAGCCTAAACATTTCCATCTGTTTATCAAAACAGCCGCTCAGAAACCCATCGAGGGGTCGAAGGAAATCAGAGGACGAGCTGTTCAATCCGATGAGAGGTGACAGTTTACATCTCCGCCCACAATTAACATCTCTCTCCCTCCCTCCTTCCCTCCCTCTCTCTCTCTCTCTCTCTCTCTCTCTCTCTCTCTCTCTCTCTCTGGCTGTGATAATGCCTGTTGTCAGCTGTGTTTAGCAGGCCAGATCAGTGTGAGCGCTGGGCTGCTGCAGTCGCTGACAGATTGAAGGTTCAGCACTGGGGCTATCATGACAGATGGAAACTGGCATCAATGTTCAGAGCGCGCCAATCACAGGGGACCTGCTCCCCTCATTCGTCAGGCCGCCGTTCTGAACCCTCCCCCCGCTTCTGACGGGCGAGATGTGTGTGTGCGCACGTGTGCGAGATGGCATTGTTAACCAGTGCATCTGTGAGACTGACTTTCTTCTGATGGAAGCATAGGGTAGAGAGAGAGAGAGAGAGAGAGAGAGAGAGAGAGAGAGAGAGAGAGAGAGAGAGAGAGAGAGAGAGAGAGAGAGAGAGGTTGGCTGGTCACTGCTGCAATGCCAGTCTTTGATTTGATAGCAGCTCCGCTCCTGGGAATAACCGCAAAACTTTCAAACATTCAGAACAGAGGGAAGACCCCAGAGGAGTGACAGAGAGAGCGAGAGAGGGACATGATGGACAGATTTACCCCTCCTTCTCTGACTAT
The DNA here is from genome assembly GCA_018749465.1 of Paracanthobrama guichenoti. Classification (NCBI taxonomy): domain Eukaryota; kingdom Metazoa; phylum Chordata; class Actinopteri; order Cypriniformes; family Gobionidae; genus Paracanthobrama; species Paracanthobrama guichenoti. The sequence continues at coordinate 10,531,025 of CM031951.1, forward strand.
CTTCCACTGATCCACTAATACTATGCTAATTACCCACTCCAAACACTGCTGTTCAGTCATACACGGCATGAAGAAGAGTTGAGTCTTTAATGTGTCGTGATGCACTGGAATATTTCTGCTTATTGCACGGTTCTCTGGAATACTTGATTCTGGTCATTAATGGAGAAATTAACCCCGTCTAACTGTTTAAATCTAAGTAATGTCTGAAAATGGTGTTGCTCTTTCACAGCTCAGTCACACTTCTTGCTAACACTTTCTATGAAGCCTGTATTTATAATGCATTATAATGTTTTTTATTATAAGACATTTGAATGCATGCATAATGCCTTAAAAAGTAACCCTTTCAAGGTCCCATTAGGTAATGCTAGTTATCTAACATTAACTAACAATGAGCAATACATTTGTTACAGTATTTATTACTCTTAGTTAGTGATAGCTAATAAAAATACAACTGTTCATATTTCATGTTAGCTTAGGTCTATTACGTAATATTTACAGATACAACTTTGGATTTTAATAATGTAGTATACAGGTTGACATTAATAAATGCTTTAGAAGTATTGTTCCTTGTTATTTCATGTTTACTAACTGATGACAAATGAAACCTATAAATTGTTTAAAAAAAAAAAGTAATATATTGTATGATTTCATATTATAATGCTGACCTATTTGTGGTTATAACTTGTAAGAGTATGACGATTTGTAACACACAATGAACATGTTATATCCACCTTATAATGGATTATAGTTCCCATTATGCATGCATTAAGAATAGCCTTATAATGCTTTATAAATCATAAATTGTTATCCTTGTATTTACATAAACATTTACAAAGTAATTGTAATTAACATGGTGTGTAATTTTTCTGGAGCTTCTTGTAATTACATATAGTTCTTGTTATTAGTATAGTAATTAAATATATGAATGTGTAATATCTGTAACATTACCACTGTGAAATAAAACCTTTAGTACAAAAAGTATCATGCTTTACTATTAGCGACTAACCACTGGTGTTTACAGTTATAAACAGAGCTAACATGAAACAAAATCACTATGATTACTGACCAGAAGCTGTGTGTGTGTGTGTGTGTGTGTGTGTGTGTGTGTGTGTGTGTGTGTGTGTGTGTGTGTGTGTGTGTGTGTGTGTGTGTGTGTGTGTATTTTAATATTTTAAAGAACATATTGTTGATTCAGGATGTGTTGGAGAGTCTGTTCTGTTTCAGGCATGACTAGTTATCAGGAACCCTGACCATCTATAGGACAACACACACACACACACACACACACACACACACACACACACACACACACACACACACACACACACACACACACACACACACATTCAGAAATACATATTCACAAACACACGAGGACTTGACAGACTATAACATACAGGGGGAAGGAAGGTGACAGTATAGAATAAAAGAAGTTAAGAAATTAATAAATACAAAGTAATGCATTTACAGGTCTATATGGGACAGACATTACACTGGAAACATGTTAAAATACACAATACACATGTTTCGAAATTACAGCCACAAGAGCCTAGTCTGACCTTTCACTCTTTATTCAACCGTAATGCTGGTATTGGGAATTTTGCTTGAATACTCGAATGAGGATGTTTTCTTTTCACCAACTATTATCTGGATGACGCATCACTAAAGGCGCAGTTATGGAGAACATTGTACAAATAACAAGTTCTATTAAATTCTCTGGACTAAATTGCAACATATAGACTTCCATGAAAACTGTGAAATCCGTTCAAAAACTGTGATTTAGGAATGTTCCGGAATGTTTCTACTAGAGCTACAATCTTTCCTTTCAGTCATGAGTCTCCAGATTATTAAACTAATATTTAAATACTATGTAATTCTTAAATTTAGAACATTGTTATCTATAAAGCTCAAATTTGCATACATAGATAGATCGATAAATTGTATAGTAATTATAATAAAATGAAATAAAAAAATGAACTATCTATAAAGTTCACAGTATAAATTTGCATATAATTATAATGTCATTTTCAAAACATTAACTAGTTTTATTATATACTATATTATAATTTACTGTATAAATAATAGCTACATTTAAAAAAATCTAATACAAATGTGTGTGTGTATATATATATATACATACAAACCCGATTCAAAAGTTGGCACACTGTACAAATTGTGAATAAAATCAGAATGCAATGATGTGGAAGTTTCAAATTTCAATATTTTATTCAGAATACAACATAGATGACATATCAAATGTTTAAACTGAGAAAATGTGTCATTTTAAGGGAAAAATAAGTTGATTTTAAATTTCATGGCATCAACACATCTCAAAACAGTTGGGACAAGGCCATGTTTCTCACTGTGTGGCATCCCCTCTTCTTTTTATAACAGTCTGCAAACGTCTGGGGACTGAGGAGACAAGTTGCTCAAGTTTAGGAATAGGAATGTTGTCCCATTCTTGTCTAATACAGGCTTCTAGTTGCTCAACTGTCTTAGGTCTTCTTTGTGGCATCTTCCTCTTTATGATGCGCCAAATGTTTTCTATGGGTGAAAGATCTGGACTGCAGGCTGGCCATTTCAGTCCCCGGATCCTTCTTCTACGCAGCCATGATGTTGTAACTGATGCAGTGTGTGGTCTGGCATTGTCATGTTGGAAAATGCAAGGTCTTCCCTGAAAGAGACGACGTCTGGATGGGAGCATATGTTGTTCTAGAACTTGGATATACCTTTCAGCATTGATGGTGCCTTTCCAGATGTGTAAGCTGCCCATGCCACACGCACTCATGAACCCCATCCCATCAGAGATGCAGGCTTCTGAACTGAGCGCTGACAACAACTTGGGTTATCCTTGTCCTCTTTAGTCCGGATGACATGGCGTCCCAGTTTTCCAAAAAGAACTTCAAATTTTGATTGGTCTGACCACAGAACAGTTTTCCACTTTGCCACAGTCCATTTTAAATGAGCCTTGGCCCAGAGAAAACGCCTGCGCTTCTGGATCATGTTTAGATATGGCTTCTTTTTTGACCTATAGAGTTTTAGCCGGCAACGGCGAATGGCACGGTGGATTGTGTTCACCGACAATGTTTTCTGGAAGTATTCCTGAGCCCATGTAGTGATTTCCATTACAGTAGCATTCCTGTATGTGATGCAGTGCCGTCTAAGGGCCGAAGATCACGGGCATCCAGTATGGTTTTCCGGCCTTGACCCTTACGCACAGAGATTGTTCCAGATTCTCTGAATCTTTGGATGATATTATGCACTGTAGATGATGAGAACTTCAAACTCTTGGCAGTTTTTCTCTGAGAAACTCCTTTCTGATATTACTCCAGTATGTTTGGCCGCAGCATTGGGGGAATTGGTGATCCTCTGCCCATCTTGACTTCTGAGAGACACTGCCACTCTGAGAGGCTCTTTTTATACCCAATCATGTTGCCAATTGACCTAATAAGTTGCAGATTGGTCCTCCAGCTGTTCCTTATATGTACATTTAACTTTTCCGGCCTCTTATTGCTCCCTGTCCCAACCTTTTTGGAATGTGTAGCTCTCATGAAATCCAAAATGAGCCAATATTTGGCATGGCATTTCAAAATGTCTCACTTTCAACATTTGATATGTTATCTATATTCTATTGTGAATAAAATATAAGTTTATGAGATTTGTAAATCCCAACAGTGTCCCAACTTTTTTAAAATCGGGTTTGTATATATATATATATATATATATATATATATATATATATATATATATATATATATATATATATATATAGTGTCTTTTTTATTCTGAACTAGGTAAATAATAACCTAATTCAATCTTAATTAAAGCTCTAATAATTAAAATATAATGTAATGTATAATGTAAAACTATATTTTACAATTTTAAAAACATTTATCATTTACATCCAACACAAATATTAGTACAATAATATAAATTAAATAATAATCAAAAAATAAGGATTTTATTCTTTTTCATTTTTATTTTTTAAATTACAGAAAAAGATTATTGTGAAAAAAATATTATTGTGGTTGATTTTTTTGTTTGTGTGTTTTGGAAATAGGAATTTGTCTTGATTCTTTTCAGCCGATTTATTCTAACACAATAACAAATGTCTCCAAAGTTTCCACAGTTTGTTATGGTGAAGTAGAGGAAATCTTAGTCTTTGAGGGCGAACCCTTCCTGCTTCCAGACATCGCCGTACCTCCTCGAGACCTGTGAGAAAAACACAGCAGCCGCAGGGAGAGAGACAGAGTGAGACGCAGCCGACGTTTCCAGTTCATAAAAGTGCGCTGTGCTCCCCTGGGAGTCTGTCTCATCTCTATGATGGCCAATAATAGCCCATTGTAGTCAAACGCTCCTTTTCCTCCTCACGACAGAATGAGGACGCCTTATTTACAGAGGACGGGACAGTACTAGCAGAACAGCCCCTCTCCCCACACGGAAATACTGCTGACAGAGAGAAAGAGAGAGAGAGAGAGAGAGAGAGAGAGAGAGAGCACTTTTCCAGGAAAATCTTGGCTTTCTCCTTCAAGGAGATGTTGCTCATCTTTATATTTATAGTTGCGTTTAGGAACACTGGGACTGGTGACAGTGTGGATCAGCCACGCCCTCTCAAACCGGACTGTTGCTTGCTCTACTTCTGAAAGAAGAGCTGCCTCACAATCAACCATCCTGATCCGACTGGCCCAGTCACACATGAGCTCCTCACACTCACACAACACAAACAGTCACACCTTATTTTAGGGGTCTTTAACTACTGCTGTATGCACTTAAAAAAATTATTGTTAGGAACAATGCACTTCTTTTGTTGTAAAACACTTGTGCTGCTATTGAGGTGATACAGGTAAGGTTAGGGCAGGTATGGTGGTATGGGTAGTTTAAGGGTGGGTTAACAGGTAAAAGAAGGTGGCAACACTTTATTTTACAGTGTCTTTGTTACATACACTATATTGCCAAAAGTATTTGGACACCCCTCTAAATCATTGAATTCAGGTGTTCCGATCACTTCATGGCCACAGGTGTATAAATCAAGCACTAGGCATGCAGGCGCTTCTACAAACATTTGTGAAAGAATGGGTCGCTCTCAAGAGCTCAGTGAACTCAAGCATGGTACCGTGATAGGTTGCCACCTGTGCAATAAGTTCATTCCTGAAATTTCCTCACTACTAAATATTCCACAGTCAACTGTTAGTGGTATTATAACAAAGTGGAAGCAACTGGGAACAACAGCAACTCAGCCACGACGTAGGGTGACCACCCGTCCCGCAATTTTGTGGGACAGTTCCGAAATTGGAAACTTTGTACCACGTCCCACAAGACTATCAGTTATCAGTTATGTCTGTATTATTATTATTTTTTTCATCCTTGAAATTACAATAATACCACAGTAAGAAATATAATAAAAACTGTGACTGGCATGTAAAAATCTATTCGTGCAGCCGTCATGTTGTAGCTATTAAATAACCAACCAATGCAATCGTAGAGAGAGGTTTTCCCACTGATGACAACCGAGTGGACAGCGCAAAGGAACAAGTGCAGGCCTCATCAAAGTCGGTAAACACAGCTACACCAGCAAGGATTTGATCTTACATACTGGATAAGAACCTCAAGATCTGATCAAAGCTGCCCAAACTGATGATTTGTAGCATGTAATCATCCATCCTGATGTGCCGATCCCGTGGGTGGTGCTTGGGTGGAAATGGTCGAGCACCTACGGAAAAACATGAGATATTCCTCATTCATTTTTAACCAATAAAAAAATGTATTGCAACTTTCAGACACAACTTTCTTCTCACGTTAATACTTCATCTAAGGCGGTTTCTGTGGCTTTATTATAATCACAAATGTCGGAGTGCATAATCCCACAAAATCACATGTCCTACAACAGATCAATAGACAGGTGGTCACCCTACCATGAAGTGGTAGGCTACGTAAAATCACAGAGCGGGGTCAGCGCATGCTGAGGCTCACAGTGCGCAGAAGTCACCAACTTTCTACTGAGTCAATAGCTACAGACCTCCAAACTTCGTGTGGCCTTCAGATTAGCTCAAGAACAGTGTGTAGTGAGCTTCATAGAATGGGTTTCCATGGCCGAGCAGCTCATCCAAGCCTTACATCACCAAGTGCAATGCAAAGCGTGGGATGCAGTGGTGTAAAGCACACCGCCACTGGACTCTAGAGCAGTGGAGACGTGTTCTCTGGAGTGACCAATCACGCTTCTCTGTCTGGCGATCCGATGGACAAGTCTGGGTTTGGCAGTTGCCAGGAGACTGCATTGTGCCAAGTGTAAAGTTTGGTGGAGGGGGGTTATGGTGTGGGGTTGTTTTTCAGGGGTTGGGCTTGACCCCTTAGTTCCAAGATTCAAGATTCAAGAGTTTTTTTTGTCACATACACAGTTATATACAGAATATACAACCGACAGTGAAATGTAAACAGGTCCGCTCCATGGACAGTGCAAATTCACAGTTAAAAACACAAGGAGGAAATTATATAGAAATAGGATAAAAAAGTACTATCTATATATATATATATATATATATATATATATATATATGTCTATATCTGTAGAATTATAAATAATCAAGTCAAGAGAAAAAGGTAACAAATAAGGATAAAGTGGAATAAAATAATTGAAGTAGACTGTGCAGTGAGTAAACTGTAGACTTATAAATATGTGGTTAACAAATGTATAAAGAGTATAATGTGCAAACAGGTTTATAACAGGTTGTTACACAGTAACAACGAGAACAGAAAGTGCAGTGCAATGACAGTGTATCGATGTTTATCCTGAAGTGAAGTCACGTGACATTAAGTTCAGGAGTCTGATGGCCTGGGGAAGAAGCTCCTCCTGAGTCTCTCAGTTTTGGCCATCAGGCTTCGGAAGCGCTACCAGATGGCAGCAGCGTGAAATGAGGGTTTGCAGGGTGATTAGAGTCCTTGATGATCTTGGTAGCTCTACCTTTGCAGCGTTTGGTGTAGACGCGTCCTGCAGAGACCGGAGAGCTGACCCTGAGATACGCTCGGATAAGCGCGCACGACTCTTTGCAGGGCTTTGCGGTCATGACTGGTGCTGTTCCCATACCACGCTGTGATGCACTGAGTTAAAACACTTTCTATCGCCCCTAAATAGAAAGTTTTCAGGATAGCTGGTGAAACCCTGAATTTCCTCAGCTGGCGCAGGTGGTACAGTCTTTGCCTGGCTTTTTCACCTGTGTCTGAATGTGAGCAGTCCAGGTCAGGTCCTCGGAGATGTTTACACCCAGGTACTTGAAGCTGCTCACTCTCTCTACTGGTGACCCGCTGATCATGAGGGGGAGTATGTCCGTTCCTGTCTCTTCCTGAAGTCCACAATCATTTCTTTGGTCTTGCCAACATTCAGAGAGAGACAGTTGTCCTGGCACCATGATGTTAGATGCTCCACCTCGTCCAAGTATGCCGTCTCATTGTTGTTGGAAATGAGGCCCAGGACAACAGTATCATCAGCAAATTTGATGATAGAGGTGGAGCTGTGTGTGGACAAACAGTCATGCGTGTAGAGAGAGTAGAGCAGGGGGCTCAGGACACAGCCCTGTGGAGCTCCCACACTCAGGGTGATGGAGGTGGAGGTGGACTGGCCTACTCTCACCACCTGAGGCCTGCCAGTGAGGAAGTCCTCAATCCAGTGGCAGAGAGAAGGATTCAGACCGAGATCCAGGAGTTTGGAGGTTAGCTTGGTGGGAACTATGGTGTTAAAGGCTGAGCTATAGTCAATAAATAGCAGTCTTACGTAGTTCCCACTTTTGCTGTCGATGTGAGTGAGGGAGGAGTGGAGGACATGAGAGATGGCATCTTCAGTCGATCTATTGGGATGATAGGCAAACTGAAGAGGGTCCAAAGTGCCAGGAATAAAGGCGCAAATGGTGTTTTTAATGAGTCTCTCAAAGACCTTCATGACTATAGACGTGAGAGCCACTGGACGATAGTCATTTAGGCAAGAGGGTTTACTGTTCTTAGGGACAGGGATGATGGTGGATTTTTTGAAGGAGGTGGGGACCACAGATGTAGCGAGGGACTCATTGAAGATAGATGTAAACAACCCGGCGAGCTGATCAGCACAGGACCGCAGAACACGACCTGAAATACCATCCGGCCCGGCAGCTTTCCTGACGTCCACACGCTTGAGTGCTCTCCGAACTTCATCCTCTGAGACAGAGATCACGTGGTTGTTGCTGCTCTGAGTAATTTCCTCTGACGCGCCACTTGGCGGAGTCGCGTTGCCGCGGTTACAGTCAAAGCGAGCGTAGAAAGAGTTTAACTCGTTCACAAGCAACGGATCAGCGTTCGCCTCTGCAGAGGATTTAGATCCAAAAGAGCAGATGGACCTCAGACCTTGCCACATGCACCGCGAGTCGTTGAGTTGGAAATGAGACTCCACTCGGTCTTTATATCGGAGTTTTGCGGCTTTAACTGCTCGTCTGAGAGCATAACAGGACGTTCTGTATTCAGTCATATTCCCTGAATGGAGACCGGCGTTGTAAGCAGCAGTGCGTGCGTTCACTGCCGCGTGGATTGAATTGTCCACCCACGGTTTCTGATTTGAGAAGGACGTTATTGTTATTGTTATTGTTTGCGTGGCTTGCTCTGTAAGCGTGTCGATGAAGCAAAGCGCCACATCTGTGAACTCACTGACGTCAGCTGAACTCGCTCGGAACATGTCCCAGTCTACATCGCCCAGAGCTGCCTGTAGCGCGGTCTCTGAGTGGGGTGACCAACGCTTAACTTCCCGCCTCACCGGGGGTTCCTGGAGGAGCTTTTGTTTGTATTCGGGAGTGAGGAAAATGGCGGCATGATCCGATTTGCCAAACGCTGGAAGTGACCGCGCTTTATAGGCGTTCTTGAACGGAGAGTAGCAATGATCCAGCGTGTTTGCTCCTCGTGTAGGACAGGAGACGTGCTGATGAAAGTTTGGCAGGACTTTCTTTAGGTTAGCTTTGTTAAAATCGCCCGCGACAATGAATGCCGCGTCGGGATGTTGGTTTATGATGCCGCTGGCAACATCATGAAGGCCAGATAAAGCCAGCGCTGTGTCTGCCTGTGGTGGGATGTAAACGGCGGTCGCGACAACCGCAGAAAACTCCCTCGGCAGATAGAATGGGCGGCAGATGATTGTTAAATGTTCCAGATGAGGCGAGCAGGACCGCGAGAGAATGGTGATGTTCCTGGGATCGCACCATTTCTTGTTGATCATGAAGCATACTCCACCGCCTTTGGATTTACCGGCCTCGGCTGTTCTGTCCATCCGAAAAACAGAGAAGTTCTCCGACGGCGTCACAGCTGTGTCCGGGACCGCGGGCGTGAGCCATGTTTCGGACAAACAGTAGATATTACAGTCTCTCATGTCCCGTTGAAAACTTATCCTGGCTCTAAGATCGTCCATCTTATTATCCAAGGATTGAACATTTGCTAGAAGAATGCTCGGGAGAGGAGGTCTGAATGCCCTTTTCCTCAGTCTGTTACGGATACCAGCGCGTTTCCCACGGTGTTTCTTGATTATTCGCCGTAGACTCGTCTGTCCATTGTTCAACTCGGCGTTGCGAAGAATCTCAGATGGCCACAGGGGATCGGTGAAAGTGTCCTGAAGCAGTCCAGTGTAGAGGTAACCAATGTCCAAAAGAGTTTTGCTGTCATAGTATATCAATGCAGATGATAAGTTTGTAAAAACTGAGAGTAAAAGAAAGTAAAATAGTAAATAAAAGCACAGTCTTCGCGGAGCGACCTGAACGGCGACCAAACACAGCGGCGCCATTTTGATTCCAGTGAAAGGAATTCTTAATGCTTCAGCATACAAAGCCATTTTGGACAATTTAATGTTCCCAACTTTGTGGGAACAGTTTGGGGATGGCCTCTTCCTGTTCCAACATGACTGCGCACCAGTGCACAGAGCATCTGTCCATAAAGACATGGATGAGCGAGTTTGGTGTGGAGGAACTTGACTGGCCTGCACAGAGTCCTGACCTCAACCCGATAGAACACCTTTGGGATGAATTAGAGCGGAGACTGGGAGCCAGGCCTTCTCGTCCAACATCAGTGCCTGACCTCACAACTGCGCTTCTAGAAGAATGGTCAAAAATTCCCATAAACACACTCCTAAACCTTGTGAAAAGCCTTCCCAGAAGAGTTGAAGCTGTTAAAGGTGGGCAGCTCCATATTAAGTTCATGTGCATGTAAAGGCAGGTGTCCCAAAACTTTTGGCAATATAGTGTATGTAACATGCAGTTACTATAGTAATAACTATAAATTATGCATAATTAAATGTATAATTACAGTGTAACAAAGGCTACGTCAACATTAATCTGGATAGATTTGAAAACTGAGGGGGTTTTTCATCCACACTGAAATGTCGGAAAATGCTAAATTCACCTTACTGTGCATGCATAAAACCTCATAAAAGCTCACTGAGATGATACAGATAATTAAGTTATCACGCTATTTTTCTGGCATCATTTTATTTAGCAAAATATCTCACCATGATGTGTTCAGGTCGCACTCAGTCACCTTTATATGTTTGGTCTAAAAGGCAAATGCTCTCTTGTTTTGCTGCAGGACAGCAGTTGCGAGTACATTTTCTGTCATCTTTGCAGGACTGTGATATGAAGAGTGTATAAAGTAACATATTTTAGCAACTGTGTGAAAGTGAATAGTACATAACAGGCACAATACCACAATACTGTACAAACATGAATATCTATCTATGGGTTCAATATGCATCACATGACTAAACATTAAACATGATTCCAAGTCAGAATGCTAGATCTAATGAGCCGTAACTAATGAAAATAACCGTAAATTTTACTCTTCCGGTCAAATATTATGCTGCAAACGTCAATAACAGTTTTAAATTGTCAATGTTGGCAAATGACCATGGCATAAGCGGGATAATCCACGGCTAGCTGTGCATTAAACAATTTTAATTAAAAAATTGCAAAGTGCATTAAAATCTTTTAACGCACAGCTAGCCGTGGATTATCCCTAAACTATACTAAAATAACACAGATCCAATCATGTTATATGGTCTTTAAAATGTTTAACCCTGGATAGGTAAGCATTATTATGTATTAAACTGTGTGCATTACCTTTAAAATGCATCATTCAAGATTCAAATAAGGTGATGCCGAAACAAATAATCTTCGGTTAGATCAATATTAGATTATTAATACTGATAGCTAGGAAGAGGAAGAGTGTATTTAGCGTGTGTGGTTGTCCATGAACGCCCCATTATCCCAACATCCCCTAATCATTACGCTCACCCTGCATATTATTAAGGGGGAATGTTGCATCACACTGAGTAAAGGACACACACACACACAAACAAACACACTCACACAGCTCGTTGGACTTAGAATTTGTGGGAAATAAGTCACATCCTAAATTGCCTGAGTAGCCATCTTTGATGGTACCCCGCTGTTTTCCTCCTCTCATAATCCCAGTGGTTCCTCAATTTAGAGTGGCTCTCATGAACCTGTCCCTCGCACAAACACACTATAATGGCTAATTATGGCGTGTGTGAGGATATCGAGCCGTCTGGCTCCTTTGACATCACTGTCACAGGCGGAGGGGTCACGGTGAGTGGCAGGTCGCAGGACGTCAGGGGTTTATCTGTCTCTCTGATCTGTTACACTCTCTCAGCACTACTTAAGTGGATTCATAAAACCTCCTGCTATCAAAAGCACAGCTCAAGTCTGGCTGAAAAGATAAAACTACAGTTTAAAGATCTTTGTGCAGTATTTCATCTCCTACAATCAGTCAAACATTAAAGTCCCTTTCACGTGACTCATGAGGGAGATTTAGCCGAACAGCAGATATTGTTGGCCTCTGAATCTACCCTTTTCACCTTGTTTTCAATTGCGAACAACATCCAGAAATGAGATGTCATGAACATTGTCTAATAATCATCAATAATCATTGCCACTTCATAGACTTTTATGCATTGAAGAAAGTTGACGTTTTAAATATATATATATATAAAAATCTTAGTCTAAAAAAAAAAAAAGTAAATATTTCATTTTGTGTTTTGAATAGGTTGGCAAACTAGAAATAATGTGCAGTCCCATTAGTGGCTTAAATATATCAGACATTTAAGATATTTATTTACTTAATGGACGATACAGGTAACATTAAGTAGTCACATTTATGGCTGATATTGATATGTGTATCATACAACAGCAGCCCTGACTTCAAATAGACTATAATGCACCCCGGACGAGCAACCGATGTCACACACAAAATGTGTCGCATTCTCAAGTTGAGGGCTAAAATAAATGCTTCTTTTAAATAAGATATAATGAAAAAATAAATTGCATCTAGCAAATTAAAATTTTGGTGTGGCACCCGGGGTGTCCACCCCGGACACCCCACTGGCTCCGCTTCTGATCAGTGAAAAATTATTACAATATTATAAAAATTATATACAATATTTTTCAAAATGTAATTTATTCCTGTGATTAAAGCTGAATTTTCAGGATCTCCAGTCTTCAGTCACATGATCCTTCAGAAATCGTTCTAATATGATGATTTGATGCTCTAGAAATGTTGAAAATGTTCATATTTGCTTCATATTGCTGTGGAAACTGTGATACTTTTTCAGGATTACATGTGATACCATTTCAGGATTACAACAATGTAAAAGTCGTTACTTTCACTTTTGGTCAATTTAACGAATCTTTATTAGTAAAGTATTAATTTATTTAAAAAATACTGACCCTAAACTTTAGAATTGTAGTGTATTTGGCACCACGTGTATTTATGTGCTTTTGTGGTTACTGGATGTTTTTAGGAATGTCCTCATGTACAGTGTTGGGAATAACGCATTACAAGTAATGCAAGTTATGTAATCAGATTACTTTTTTCCAGGTAACTAGTAAAGTAACGCATTACTTTTAAATTTACGAGAAAATATCTGAGAAAATATCTCTTTTTCAAATAAGTAACTTTTCCATGTATTGACTGACGTCTTTCCTGTCCTCATGTTGAGCGGAATCAGGAGTAAGTGTGTCTGTGTGTGAACATGATGATTAATGTAGATCTAGACTCAATGAGAGCATTTACTCATCTCACTTGCACAAAAATAGATTCAGTATTCCTCACAATGAATAAAAACAGTGAAAATTTAACTCAGAATATTACGCAAACCAGCAATAATTAAATGTTGTATTACACAAATATACTTAATCTCACTTTATTAACCAATGTATTTGCTGCTGACCTTCAGTGATCCAATTCAACCACAGGAATAATCAAAAACTACTCTTCTGTGATCCAGAATGGCAGCAGCTGAAAGGTTTGTTTGAGTGGCGCCCTCTACTGTACAGGTGTCAATTTACATTTCGTAACGCATTACTTTCCATAAAAAGTAACTAAGTAATGCAATTAGATACTTTTTTAGGGAGTAACGCAACATTGTAATGTATCACTTTTAAAAGTAACTTTCCCTAACATTACTCCATTGGAGCCCTTTAAAACATTTTCTTTTGAGATCCTTTAAAGTTCAAACCTTAATGGGGGGTCAGACGCCCCTAACCCCACTTTAATTTGCACCCTGTCTACAACTCTTGAAAGATCCTTTATCAGCTCTCCCAGTTGGAGATATACTTACGAGAAGAAGGAATAAAAGAACGTAAAGACAGAAAAACTGACAGAGGCATAAACATCATTCACTCACTCTCTATGGCCAGGGAGAAGCAAGGAAACGAGAGAAAACGAAGAGAAAGTGTTGTTTGGCAGTCCATCATTCTGTCAGGCAGGTATGTGAGAGCTCGCCTCAGGTAGATGTGCTGTCAGGTAGCGGACAGGTATTAACCTCTCCGAAAGCCAGACAAAGACCAATCGGACGCACGTTAAACACAAGAGACGTTAGCTAGGAGGGCACGCTTACCAAATTCAGCTGCTGAGGTATGGCAGATCTTCAGAAACACACAGAACAGGAGAGTTATCAAAAAGAAAAGGTAAAAAAGACATATGATTTCCACTGAACCAAAAAAAGCCACAATCTCTCTGATTATTATGGCTGGGTTTGAAGGCTCCATTGTTTCAAAACCCCAACCTTTTCTTTAAGGGGGTAAGATAATGATTTAGACTTTGCAGAGGTGAGCATTCCTGCACCTGTGAGACTCACACTAGTCTAATACTTCCCAGGTGAGTAGAAGTGTGTGTGAATCCCCATGGATTCGCACACATCCAAGGAAACAAATGTCCACTCACACCAGCACAAGCAAATATACAACAACTGTAACTGGAAAATTGTGACCGAGGCCCTGTTTACAGCTGGTATTAAGATGCGTTTTGGTCGAAAGGATCACAAGTAGACAAGTGAGACACATTCCCGTTTATACCTGGTGTTTTAATCCGTCTCTTTTGTCCACTTTCAACCACTTCTGTCCTGATTTATTTGAGGAAAGGGTCTATGGGCGGGTAAATGTATGGGATTTTTCAGATCATTCAATCTAATGGGCAAAATAAGCTCAAGCAATTTACATATGAACGCACAGAAATGACGGAAAAACATACAGAGAGCATCAACTTTAATTTCTGCTCTGACAGCCGCAAGACCAGCTGAACACTGTGAGTGTGTGTTAGAAATAAGGAACGGTCAGAGAACATTGTGCTTGATACGTTTTTCATCTTCAAACCAAACAAAGTTTAAATCCATCTGGCTAGTGCGCTTCCCATAATGTTTACACATTAGGTCAGTAGACGGAGAGTAGATGGTCTTTTGTGGCTGTTTGAATGCATTCAACCACATGAGCGTTTACATTACGAAAGCAAATCCGGTCGAATGTGTTTTCTGGAAGTGGTTGAAAGTGGACAAGCTCAAAATGTTTTAGACCCCGTTTACACCTGTATTTAGTGTCGTACACTTGTGATCCAATCGACCAAAACACTTCTTAATACTAGGTGTAAACTGGGCCTTAGTTAGTATACATACACAAAATGTGTAACTACTGTGCTCTGCTGAAAACCGTCTAGCTGTCAGCGCAGTTTCTTTATTGTTTTTATATAAAATCTCGATACAGTGTGAAGTATTTGCTCTGGCTCTTGTTTTAAATGATTTTGTTCTGTTATTATGCTTCTTGTTGTCATCTGTTGACGCTGTACAAGCAGAATGTGGCGGTTGGTCGATGTTGTATTTGTCCCGCCCCTCCTCCTCTCTGATTGGATGGAAAAAAGTGACAGTGATGAGCACTGAGTTTTACCTGAACATTCTTCATTTCTCTGCGACCAGTAAAAAATGCTGAGCGCTCATCGCTTGAGCATGAAATAGACGCTCAGTGCCTCGTTACGCTCTTAGCGTTTTAAATGTGTGGCACTCCCTTTGAAAACAATTGGAAAAATACGCCAGCCATGTGAAAAACGCTTTTGGTGACTTTGGTATTTTCAAAACCGCAGCTTTTTCTTTGCGGTTTGGCCATTCGTCCACACGCAAATGCAGTGTCCGGACACTGAAACCAAACTTTTTTGATAACGGTCATGTGGAAAGTGAAACCGGAGATTTTGGCTTGTTGCGTCAGAACCGTAACCAGCAATAACATGGCTTCTGATTGGCTAACATGGCTTTACGGTTAGGGTTATATTGCCACCTGTTGGTTTGGCATGCTCTTGACAGCGCTTCATAGTGTGTTTTGCATTTTCTTGTGGACGCAATTTTTGAAAAACTTTTACTGTTTATAAAAATACCTGTGCATGTGTGGACTAGACCTAAATGTGGCATAGTGAGCCTTAAAGGGTTAGTTCACCCTAAAATACAAATTCTGTCATCAATTACTCACCCTCATGCCATTCCAATTTCTCTAATATTTTCTTAATTTTTATTGAAAATAAATGGTTTTCTGGTCTGATGATGAAAAAAGGGAGTAGAGCGAGTTCAGCAAAAGACAGATTCGAACCTCCTATCGATTTGCATCAAAACTCTATTCCATACACTTACACTATTTCTGCTGTTGGAAATCCTGACTCTTCTGTAATTTTGTCTGGCCCAACCAGATGTCAGTGGGCGGAGTTAGTGTATATAGCCTCTGCCAATAAGACGGGCAATTTGCACTTAGTGTACATTTTTGGATGAAAAAGGATAGTTTACAAAATAAGTTATTTTGAAGATTGTTTTTATATGGTCCAATAAAATAACATTTGACCACAACAACTTCATAGATCATCATAGATATATACTATGTATATGTTTCTATACGTAAGCTGTCCACCATGGAACAGTCAAAGCCGGTCTGTAAACATGCGGGAGGAAGTAGACTGCTTTAGTAAACATAGTTACATGCATGTATGAAGGATTTTAAGCATTCAGAAGCCAGATGAAAGTTTCTCCACACTCAAGTAATGAGCTTGAATCTGCAGTCACAAATCAATAATAGCGAGTTTCTGATCAAGTAATTAATAGACCTCATATTGTAAATCCCAATATTGCGATGGTCTTCATCTGTGTGTAATTATGTGAGTGGTAAGAACGGACCTGAACACTGAAACAAATACGAGTGTTGTGCTCTCGCTGGGACCGCAGAGTTGAGAAAGCTTGCTTGAGCATTATAGAGTTAATTAGCTGTGGATTACTATGCAGTGTGCGAGTCTGTGCCCCAGAAAGGCATCATTAGAAGCGGTGATGTGCACATGCCTGCGGTGCATTGATCCAGCGGCTCCAGGAACAATGCAGATTGCAGATTTTATAATTGGCCCTGCGACTCTCAGATGACTTGGGTTGTGTTGTGTAGCGTGTGTGGGGGTGTTGTGCGGCTTATGTTCACGTAGGCATGCGTGCGAGAGTGTGTTTAGAGGAATCTCTGGGTTGTGTGCATGTGTGTGAGAGAGAGAGAGACCGAAAGAGAGTTCAGACAGACGTGCCCTTTGCCTGCTTGGAAAGAGGAATGTGGTGATTCTACATGAATTATGCCATGAGGAATCCCAGACTGACTAACAATCATACACACACACAATGCAATATAAATACCAGGTCAAACATTTGATTTTCTGAAAGGCCGTCTGGACATTTATGACATACTAATTAAGGGGGAAATCTCTCTTTAAGTGTCTTGAATTCTGGTCAGGGCATGAGACCATATTGATTAATATGATATTATTATAAATGTATATAATAAATTACAAACAGGATCCCAAGACAAATAATTTCGCTTATTCTATGATATATATATATATATATATATATATATATATATATATATATATATATATATATATATATATATATATATATATATATATGAATTCCTGATTTTTACTAAAAAGGATTGAATGGTTCCAAAAATATTACTGTATTTGTATCTCTGATTATTAAATTGCATAATTTTTTAAAAGGGTCATGAAATGCATTGTTTTATTGTTTTATAATGGTTCCTGTGGTGCACTTATAATGTTAGTATTTTACATAAAAATGTTCATAATTTAGAAATAAAATAATTTTTTTCCTACCCTGATTTTTGCCTCTGATTTGAGCGCTCTGTTTGAAGGGCGTGTCTGTTGTGAGACTTCAGTGTAAACGCCCACTGCTGTGATTGGCTGCTGTGAGACTTCAGTGTAAACGCCCATTGCTGTGATTGGCTGCTGTAAGACTTCAGTGTAAACGCCCACTGCTGTGATTGGCTGCTGTGAGACTTCAGTGTAAACGCCCACTGCTGTGATTGGCTGCTGTGAGACTTCAGTGTAAACGCCCACTGCTGTGATTGGCTGCTGTGAGACTTAAGTGTAAACGCCCACTGCTGTGATTGGCTGCTGTGAGACTTAAGTGTAAACGCCCACTGCTGTGATTGGCTGCTGTGAGACTTCAGTGTAAAGCCCACTGCTGTGATTGGCTGCTGTGAGACTTCAGTGTAAACGTCCACTGCTGTGATTGCGATTGATTTACCAAAGAATGAAATGTGAAATGTACCGAATACAAATAATGCTCAACTGAGACATTCACATTGTTGAAAATAAATAACCACATTCCTAGTCCATCCTGTATCGCTCTTCTCTCCTCGTCATCTCACTCACTAACACGCCAGCTGGCGGGGCCAAAGTTGTGATGATGAAGTAGGCGTTGATCTTCTTCTGGCAGGCTTTCACCAATAGACACATTACACAATGAGTCGTTCTCTGGGTTTGGTTACAATAAAAGTTGTTTTTGGACTAACAAGGAAGTTTTCGGTTCTGAAACGTACAGGATATTCTTACAGTACAATGACCTCTTATGTGTCAAAAGAAAAATTTGATTTCTCAGTTCATGAGCCATTTAAAGTAAAAACAAACTAAATAAACATTTGGTCAGTCCAATCAGAGTCTTTACCACTAAAATATTGCACAGTGTACAGAACAGTTTTTTTGTTTGTTTATTTGTTTGTTTAGGCCTTGTCTTATTTTGCTTAATCCAAGACTATTTAGTACGCAAAAAAAAAAAAAAAAAAATTCAGAGCAGAAATTACATTATTCTTATAATGTAGTACAGTATGCTACTATTGGGTTCAAAATATAATGTCATAAATTTGCATCTTTTGACCCCTTTGTCACATTGTCTTGTCTTGTGTTTGCATATCACTCTGGATAAAACATATGTCACTCTGTGATGGTGTTACATATGCATTTGGCAGATGCTTTTACCTCAAGCGATTTACATTGCATTGAAGGGATACATTTTACCAGTTCCTGCATTCCCTGGGAATTGAACTCATGGCACATGACCTTGGCATAGCTAGTGCCATGCCAACTGGAATATTTATAATCTCTCAATTTAAAAATGATCAAATTTAAAGTCCTAATAAATCAGTATTATTGCTTTTAGTCCATTAGTCCATTTAGCTCTATATCTATGTGTCCTCCTAAAAGTTGAAAAAACGAACAATACAGTCTTTCTCTTGCAAGAAAATGACCAACACTATTCCTCGTGGACTCAAGGGCGTGTGCAAATTTTGTCCAATAAATGCTCTCTATAATGAGAATGACCCTCCCCCTGATACTACTGGCCACTAGCAAGTAGCAAATTGTGGTTCACAGCTGAAAAATATATGAAATCTGTATACTGTTTTTAACATTGATAACAATAATAATCATAAATGTTTCTTGAGCATCAAATCCTCAAATTAGAATGATTTCTGAGGGATCATGTGACACTGAAGACTTTCAGCTTTGATCACAGGAAAAAAATACATTTGACAGTATAATTATATAGAAAACAGTTATTTTAAATGGCAATAATATTTCACCTTAGCAGGGTATAACGGGGCTAAAGGCTCCATGGGGTAAAAGGCTCCTTTGATTTTATTTTCCTCTAAACCACTAGATGGCACACAAACTTGCCTCAGCACTTTCAAAAACATCCGCTTTTCAAGATGCACGTGGAAATTTGGCTGATCCTTGCACTCATTCAATCTAATATTTGATGTTTTTAAAATGCTGTAGATTTAAGTAGCAAAAGATAATCGCTAAAATTATTGAATATATTTTAAGATAAAGTTCTTCTTGATTTTCAAGTTTTGTTCAAGGTAATTAAAGCAACAGTTTTTCAATAACGGAAGTATGATATTTGGGGTAAAAGGCACCACATTTAACATGATAATAAATAGTTCGCTGACTTTCCATTTGTTCCATTCTAAAGTGATTGTTTTGAACAAGTATTAGCTATAGTATTTGTATCAATACTGTGTGTCTTTTGCCCCGTGTGTGTGTGAGGTAAAAGCCCACGCTCGCCACCTCATACATTTATAAGATTTTAAACAAAATAAACCACTTTTATGATTTATTTTCACATAAAATCTGTTGCTCCATAAATGTTTTTTTTTCCTAAGGTGTGCCTTTAGCCCCATTGTCCATATGTTTTTACTGTATCTTTAATCAAATCACTATAAAAATCACAAATCACAATCAAATGGTAGTGTATGTTACTAAAGTTGAGCACTGCTGATCTAACATTTGTATGAATTTACACTGTCACAACACATACCAAAAACGTGCTACATGCAAATGATATCTGTATGGGACTTTTAAAAGCTGTGCTTTCGAGTCGTGCTGTTGAAATTTCAGCTCCTGCTTTGCCTAACTCATAAAGGAGGGGGGATCCATCTGACTGTCCTCATCTCTCTCTCTCTCCCTCCCTTGTCTCAGTAGGAGTCTGAGTTATGATAATCAGCTGATTAGTTGCTGTAGTCCTGCTCCCACAGGCTCTTTTGTGTGTAAAATCCTCCCGCTCAATTGACATGTGGACATCATCAAGCTGATGAAATGCAGTTGTAATGAACAAGTGGGCCGGAGCATCTGCACAGGGACCCCAAACCCACCAGGACCCCATTCCACACTCCCAACCATGCTAATGCAGCGAGCTGCTCGCCCGCCGCGTGCCGTCCCTGTGGAACGCCGCATGGAAATGCTCCGAGATGCATATTCAAACAGTACCTTCACTGGAGCACACCGCATGAAGAGAGACGGAGGGAGGCTGAGAGCAGAGTGGCCCATGCTAATTTGGAAGCTGATTATTTTGCATCAGGCACAGTAATGAGGTGACAGTTCATTTGTGAGCGTGTGGGAGGACGAGAGGAGAGGGGAGGGAAGGAGAAGTGGAGGATGGGGCGGTGATGCTTGGCTGGACGCAGGTGTTGGTCCGCTCTGCTCGGAGCTGTCAAAGCTGGTCTGGGGGTTGCTGTCAAATTATCCCTCCAATAAAAGGCAGAGGCACACAAATCGGAGAGGCATTTAAGGAATTAATGCATTCATATTCAACACATATTGCAACCAGCATTTCATTAGAAGTGCACGGCTCGTATTAAAACTGACGGCTGACCTTTCACACTTCCCCTCTCCACTTGTACTGCTACGCTTATTACATACGTGTTTGAGTCGAGGAGGAGCTAAACATGATAAGCGGCTGTTATTAAACACGCCGACTGACGAGGGATATCTGCTCCGTCACACTCGCTTTAATGTTAGAGAGCGTGATGATACAGCACAGCGGAAGTAGGTAGGTGTAAAAAAGCTTCAACTACTTTTACGCTCAAGAGCTGATTTTTTTTATTAAAAATAACAAATTAGATTTCTTTTTGGTTAAATGAAGGCCACATAAAAATCTTTTAATATATATATATATATATTTTATTGAACCTTATTTTATTTATTACCTTTAAACATTTCACAAATCATTAAAACAAATACTGAAACAAACAAATCATTTTGTTATTTATTATATTTTTTATTAGCAATTTTTACACAAAGATGGTCCTTCGTTTGTGGTATTTTTTCCACCAAACAATTTTACCCCAATCAAGTTTTTTCTAAAGTACTTTACCAGTATACCAGTGTTAGTGATGAGCTTAAGATGAAATATGAGACACAATATGATAAGAACATTGTTTGTCATATCCAATGAAGCATATCATTTAATTGTGTTAGAGCACATAAAATGCTAGCTATAAATTAGGCTAAACAAAACAAATGTGTCATTTACATCACACAATGAATAGTGATTTGATTTGGTTAAAAACTTATTGAAACAAAAATAAAAACAAAAGTCCTCTGCCGACCTTATGACCAGCTTCGCCTCCAAATCGGCGTGATGAAGCTCATCTTCAAGCAAAAGCAACCCGTCGACTGAGCCTGGTTTCTCCCAAAGTTTTTTCCTCCATTCTGTCACCTGATGGAGTTTGGGTTCTTGCCACTGTCGCCTCTGGCTTGCTTAGTTGGTGACACTTAATATTCAACAGTATTATTGATTTGACTGCACTGACACTTTTGGATGAAAACTGAAGTTGGGTGATGACAGTTTTCTGCAGAACTGCTTTATAGATTAAATGAACTAATTTGATAATTGATGATCTTCACAGCGGATCTGAATCTCCACTGAACTGACTTCAGCTGAACAGTGACACTGTTCTTTTAAAGCTGCTTTACAGCTGAAATTACCTGTTTGCATCATTGAACCATTTTCCTGTTATCACTGTGAAACAATCTGTATTGAATAAAGTGCTATATAAATAAAGGTGACGTGACTAAACTTTTAACCAAACCAATAAAAAAACAAAAAAAACAAAAACAAAATCCAAACCAAAACAAACAAAACAAAACCAATACAAAGCAAATACCAAAACACAAAACAACTAAACCAATTAAAAAAAAACAATAAAAAAACCTGCAAAAACAAAACAGAACAAAAGAAAAGAAAACAAAAACAAATCAATAAAAAACCTAAAACAAAAAACAAACAAAACCAATACAAAACAAAAACAGACCCCACAAAACCAATGCAAAAACAGAAGAAAACCAAACAAAAACAAACCAATAAAAACTCAAAACAAAACAAAATCCAAGCCAAAAACAAAACTAATATAAAATAAAACCAATACAAAGCAAATACCAAAACACAAAACAACTAAACTAATAAAAAAACAAAAAAACAATACAAAACAAAAAAACAGAACAAAACAAAAACAAACCAATAAAAACCTAAAACAAAAAACAAACAAAACCAATACAGAACAAAAACAGACCCCAAAAAACCAATGCAAAAACAGAAGAAAACCAAACAAAAACAAACCAATAAAAATAAATAAATAAATAAATAACCAATACAAACCAAAAACCGGAACAAAAACAAACAAAACAAAACCAATACAAAAACAACCCAATAAAAACTAAAATAAAACAAACAAAACTAATACAAAACAAAAAACAAAACAACACAAAGCACTAAAACATAACATAATATAACAAACAAAATAAAACCGTACAAAACAAACAAAATAAAACAAACCAATAAAACAAAAAAACAGCCATTGTGTCCATCGTTCCATCCAGATCAGTGTCTCTATGATCAAAGGGAGATGATCCAACAGCAGGAGTTTTGTCCTGAGATGTCTGATCGGGGTCTGTGTATTCTGGTGTTAAGATCAGGGCTCCAGATGTGTGTGTGTGTGTGTGTGTGTGTGTGTGTATGGGTTAAAGCCTCTGCCCAGGTGGGCTGCTCAAGCACTCACAAACCACAGTGACCCTAGATGTCCCAGTTTGCCCCCTTGTGCCTCTCCCCTGTGGCTAGGACCACTCCAGTACCACAATGTGAGTGTGCTAAAGAGAGAGAGAGTTTGCAAATGCATATGTTCTGTGTGTGTGTGTGTGTGTGTGTGTGTGTGTGTGTGTGTGTGTGTGTGTGTGTGTGTGTGTGTGTGTGTGAGGTCTGCCAGGTGTAGTGAGTTGATCGTGTGTCCTGTGGGCTCTATTGTACCTTCAGCCACTTGAGAGTCTCTCTCACACACACACACACACACACACACACACACACACACACACACACACACACACACACACACACACACACACACACACTCACGCAGCCACGGGTCAAACACAGAGGTGCGCCGGACCAGCTGGCAACTTCCTGTTCCTCAAGGCACTGGGACCAGAACCCTTTCAACAGGACAGATGCACCCTCTCACTCTCCCAGCCAAAAACACACAACACACACCATCACCACAAGATGGGAATTCAATAAAGGGGGCTTTTAGGTTCCACCCCTGCAAACAAGTAAGAGAAAACATGTGTCCACTCAGGAACATCACATTTTAATACACTTACATGCTACAACTTTAACATTTATTTAATAACTAAATACACATGCAGGTGCACAATTATAGCAGCCTGACACTTTATTTCTTTATACTTTTAAAAAGTGTACTTATTACGGAAATAATATAGCTTACTTTAAGTGTGAACTGACTGTAATATTTCCAGACGGTGAATTGCATGCTATTTACAATTAAAGGAAAAGGTATTATAGCTATAATTATATATAGTTAATAATAATCTAGTTGAACTTTTGTTTTTGACCCACTTAAGTAGGACTTTAAAAGTGTAGCCTACTTAAGTGTGTAAAACAAGTCTGTAAAAAAATCATGAAAGTGTACTCGCTAAGTACACTTGATGGTGTTTTATTTCATTAATATTATATCTGCAAGCCAAGTACATTTTACATATACTTCTAATATATTTAGTACACTACAAGTGCACATTCAATACAATTAAGCACACTTCTTTTCACAAAGAACCAGACAATTTTATAAAATCAGCCAATTAAATTGCTGATTAAATTACATATGCAAACACACACTCACAGATTTCTCATTCAACCAATGAAAGCGCACTATTAAAATGTGTTGTCAGATGACCTAAAACCACAGTATGCTTTATCTAAAAAAGCTGGTTTTATTCAAGTAGAAAACGTTATTTAATATAAATATACTATATTATGTTACGCTAAACAAAGTCATTTCTAAGGGTCAGATCAGCTGGCTCCTTGAAGCAACTGCGGAGTTTCACGTTATCCGCGCGCAGAAGTGTGTTGTTTGTGCAGTAAGTGATGTCACAGGGTGAATCGTGTGGGTTGTGATCTTTTCTGCTTTTAATCTGGAAGATTAAAGAGCTCTGCTTCATTAGCATGTGTTTCTGCATCTCCCTGCAGAGTCCATCCCTACACACACACACACACACACACACACACACACACACACACACACACACACACACACACACACACACACACACACACACACACACACACACGCGCGCGCACGCTCAGCCTATTACCCACTCTTGGGGCCATTAAGGCCTCACATTAATGATGCATAATTAGCATATGATGACAAATAATAGGAGTGAGCAGTATTAGGTGTAATGGAGGCTGCAGCAATAACATGGTATCCCACTGTTACCCACCACCAGCCATCCCCCCAAACAAACACACACTCACGCACGCCGCACAAACACACCACATACTATAAGTCTGCCTCTGAATATGCCGCTGAGAGAGGGGAAAAGCTAAAGACCATCTACATTCATAAATTATTCAAATGTTATGTTACTTGTAAGACAGTACAATGGCATCCATAAGTCACTGTAACTTATGCTGGGTTAATCTAATCAATGAATCACACGATTATAATAATAATGGAAATGGAATGTGCTAATTAAGCATGTCCTGTGCATTTCTGCTCTGAATTATTCATAATTGTGCATCATAATATAGAGAGGTATTCACATAGCATATTTCCAATTAAGCGAACAGTGTTGGCTTAATTTTGCAGACAATGAAAGTGTTCTGTTTATTTGATCAAAATAGCAGACAAATGGTCAGTTACCAAACAGTGAGCTGTCCACTTCCGTCAAATCACAGTAAAGAGATTCAAGTGCTGCCGACAGCCAAGACACAATTATAGACACCCAGGCGTGTTTTTCTTATATTTATATGCAGTTGCTCTCAACTTCTAACTCTTATTGTCCATCAAAACACACTACAAACTCCTCTCCAATTACAATTAAATATCTTTTGTCTGAAGTTTGTGTTAGTAGTTGTTGTATGGAGGGCTGTGGGATGTGAACAGAAATGTAAGAAAATGACTTCACATATACGGCCAGAATAAATCCATTGGCAAGGAGAAATTATTAACATCCAGAGAAGATGCTGGAGAACCTCTTAAAGAGACAGTTCACCAAACAAACCCCCACCTTCGACATTCTGCTACAATTCTGATGCTATTTACTCGTGTCATTCTAAACCTTTATGAATTTAGACGGACGGACGGACGGACGGACGGACGGATGATAGACAGACAGACAGACAGACAGATGATAGATCGATAGATAGATAGATAGATAGATAGATAGATAGATAGATAGATAGATAGATAGATAGATAGATAGATAGATAGATAGATAGATAGATAGATAGATAGATAGATAGATAGATGATAGATAGATAGATAGATAGATAGATAGACAGACAGACAGACAGACAGATAGACAGATAGACGATAGATAGACAGACAGACAGACAGACAGACGGACGGATAGACAGATAGATAGACAGACAGACAGACAGACAGATAGACAGATAGATAGATAGATAGATAGATAGATAGATAGATAGATAGATAGATAGATAGATAGATAGATAGATAGATAGATAGATAGATAGATAGATAGATAGATAGATAGATAGATAGATAGATAGATAAAGCTGAATCAAAACTCCTCATGAATGTGACAGTAACTTTTTACAAAACACTATTTAGACTGTGTTTTATAACTCTCTTCCTCACCTCTTTCTCTCTGTCTCTCTTTCTCATGCCTGTTTACGGCCTCCTCAGCTCAAATTGACTTGCTAATGTTAACTTTTATTCGGTTGCTATGGGTTACAGCGTGCTGAGGTTTGACAGTGAGTGTACGGGCAGTGCTGATTAGTAGCAGGCAGTTCTGTCCATCTCTCGCGCATGGCTGAACCATCTGGCCATTTACTCGCTAATAAGCCCCTAATGGGCCAGATATTCGCAGCCCTGTCACACGGACGAGGTGCAGGATGCCTACAGCCCTCAACTCTCTCTGACATGTTGCTTGTTTCACATCAAAACTCGTCATTTACAGGCAGAGAGCTCAGAGGACGTAAAAAGTTGACCTAATCTACACTGTTAACACACACACATAGACACACAAACACACACACACACTTTGGGCTTTGTTATGTGTCAGACAGACTGAGCACATGGTAATGCATTCATCCCTTCGCTGTCTCTTCTCTGATCCTCCCTCTCTCTCTCTTTCAATCTAATTTTTTCTCTCGTTCCCTTTCTCTCTGCCACACTGAAGCGAGAATATGAGTGCTGTCAATATGTTTGATTATGCACACATCGATTCCACTTTTCCAAAGAGAGGATTATGCATGGAAAAAAGGGAAATGGCAAAAGAAAGGAAATGGAGACAGAAAAAGGGAAAGAGCGAGAGAGTGAGAAATATTACGCATAAATCTGAAAAGCGTTCACGTCTGCCGCTGTCATTTGTCCTAGAAGCATTGACTTTTTGCCGTGGATGTTTTCAGATGAACTGATCCAGCTGAGATTGTAATTGGTGACATGCAACTTTAAGTTTAACCTTTTCTGAGACACTGGTGGCAACCAATTAACTGGCCATTGAATAAAAAACATCCCTAATTATCAGTCTCATTACTGCTGTATCGGCCTGTGTGTGTGTGTGTGTGTGTGGAGAATGTGCAGCAGAAACAGAACAGAGCTCATGGCCTTCAGTGAATACTGAACTGATTAAAGTGACCAGAAATCTCTTTAATGCTGAACAGAGTCGAGAGGAACCTTCATGTCTCACAGTACTTGATCATTGTACATTTTTCCAGTTTAATAATAACAGGAGGTCATAGAGCAGGGGTCGGCAACCTTTTTTGCCATTAAGTGCCATTTTTTATTTTCTGAGTAACCTCATAACTAACAGTGCAAACACAATGTAAATAAGAGATCCGTTGATTATAAAAGCAGTTTTGAAGCTTTTGACAGCTCCAGTTATTGTAAAGGGAGCGTTCTTTGATCGCTTTATATAATTTATTCACAGTTTAAATAACAGATTATTTTCATCCTACTAAGAGAAACAATGTGAAGTTGAGCGTTTAGTCACTGGCTTGATTTACTGACACATAGACAAAGAACATCTGACTGTACATGAATCATTATATCAGAAATCACTGGTCTCAGATCAGGCGTTAGAATTAAAACGGTTACTTGCATGTTATGGCATTACTGTCGAGTCCATATCATAAAAGTCTGTTTTTTCTTTTCTGAAAAGTCTGAAAAAGCATTAGGATTCTTTGGAAGGTGATGTTATTTTTAGTCCAGTGATCCTGTATCTCTCCTCGTCATCTCACTAACACATCAGTGGGCGGGGCCAAAGTTATGATGATGAAGTAGGCGTTGATCTTCTTCTGCAGAGGCGGTCTTTCACCATCTATTCCACAATGAATCGATCTCTGGGCTTGGTTACAATAAAAGCTGTTTTTGGACTAACAAGGATGTTTTTACAGCATATTCTTATAGTATGATGACCTCTTATTTGTCAAAAGCTCAAGGAAAGTTTGATTTCTCAGTTCATGACCCCTTTAAACATTTCTGAGGCCATTTTTCATAAAATTTGCTTTACATTTATCAAACTCCTTTAGTTTGTTTGTTTTCAGGTTTAAATTATACTTTGAAGAACAGTTTTCTAATTCTATTTACACCTGGTCATTCATGCGTTTTAACTGATCGGGTAGCTATCCATTTTACTTGGCAACATAAGTCTCCGTAAAACAAATATAAATCTAGAATTTATAATTTTTTATGAATCTTCAATTCACGCACTATATGCTGGGAGCCGTTATAACACACTCTCGCATGTTTCATTTTTACCATTTTAGGAGGAGTAAAATGTACATATGTAACTTCAACAACCAGATGCTGATCAGAGAAAACACATGAAGTGACCAGGTATGCATGAATGGAGTTTCCACATGCATCACAGTCATTTCAATGTGGAGAATGTTTAATGCTTGTTTTTTTATACTTGTTTGAATATCTCTGAAATGTATAGCATTGACTATATGTCATGATCCCAGCCTGTTTCCCTGTCTTGTGTGAGGACTTTTGTTATTTCCTGTCTTGTGTCATGTTTTGTAGATCTTTGCAGTTTTTATGGATGATTAGTTTTTCCCAGGTGTTGCCTATTATTCACTCCCTCTTGTAATGTTGTTCACCTTGTTTCCCTTTTGGTATCTATACCCCAGTGCTTCAGTTGTTGTTTGTCGGTCGTTGTTCTTGCAAGTCTCTTAAGCTGTTGCATTCCTGGTTTTCCCTTGTCTGGGTCCCCTGTTTGGATTATGTTCCTGTCTCTGTTTTAGATGATCTGGATTTGTGTTTTTTGAATAAACTGTTGCTGCACTTGGATTCTCACCTCTCCTCATCCCTGCTAACAAGTTACAATACACAGCGGATCAAGCTGTAAGCTGTCAGTCAGTAATTTGTTAATGGTTTGCCAGAGCTATGTGATTTTATTGCAGTTATATTCTCACACTTTAATAGTATTTATAACTCCTAACTTAATAAAACAAGCTGTGTTGCTATGAGGAATGATTACCTTGAAATGTAGATCCGTATGCAGGTATGCGGTACTTTATCTGAATGAAATACATACACCTCTCTCACTTTTGCTCACGTGCCAGCAATTACCCCTCCGCATGCTAGTGTTGGCACATGTGCCATAGGTTGCCGACCCCTGTCATAGAGGAAAACTTCTCAACTAAAGCTTGGTTTACTGTCTGTGAATCCATGATGATTTGGCTTGTCCTCATGGATCTCTGCTGTGACTAAAGAGTGAAAACGCTGAGTGAATGAAGGCCAGTGACCACAGTGACGTCTGCAACCATGTCAATCACACTGCACTCAGAGATGAGAAGAGACGACACAACAAAATATACAAAAAAGATGAGAACAGAGTAGACAGGAGAGGAGAAGTGGTGAGATAAGACAAAAAGAGCAAATATGAGAAGAGACGAGACAAGAAGAGATAACATAAGAGGAGAGGAGGCTAGATGAGGCAAAAAGAGCAAATATGAAAAGAGACGAGACAAGAAGAGACAACATAAGAGGTCAGGAGGCTAGATGAGACAAAAAAGCAAATATGAGAAGAGACGAGAAAAGAAGAGACAACATAAGGGGAGAGGAGGCTAGATGAGACAGAAAGAGCAAATATGAGAAGAGACAGAGACAAGAAGAGACAACATAAGAGGAGAGGAGGCTAGATGAGACAGAAAGAGCAAATATGAGAAGAGACGAGACAAGAAGAGACAACATAAGAGGAGAGGAGGCTAGATGAGACAGAAAGAGCAAATATGAGAAGAGACGAGAAAAGAAGAGACAACATAAGGGGACAGGAGGCTAGATGAGACAAAAAGAGCAAATATGAGAAGAGACGAGACAAGAAGAGACAAGAAGAGACAACATAAGGGGAGAGGAGGCTAGATGAGACAAAAAGAGCAAATATGAGAAGAGACGAGACAAGAAGAGACAACATATAGGGGGAGAGGAGGCTAGATGAGACAAAAGAGCAAATATGAGAAGAGACGAGACAAGAAGAGACAACATAAGGGGAGAGGAGGCTAGATGAGACAGAAAGAGCAAATATGAGAGAAGAGAGGAGAAAAGAAGAGACAACATAAGAGGACAGGAGGCTAGATGAGACAGAAAGAGTAAATATGAGAAGAGACGAGACAAGAAGAGACAACATAAGGGGAGAGGAGGCTAGATGAGACAAAAAGAGCAAATATGAGAAGAGACGAGACAAGAAGAAACAACATAAGGGGAGAGGAGACTAGATGAGACAAAAAGAGCAAATATGAGAAGAGACGAGACAAGAAGAGACAACATAAGAGGAGAGGAGACTAGATGAGACAAAAAGAGCAAATATGAGAAGAGACGAGACAAGAAGAGACAACATAGAGGAGAGGAGACTAGATGAGACAAAAGAGCAAATATGAGAAGAGACGAGACAAGACAAGAAGAGACAACATAAGGGGAGAGGAGACTAGATGAGACAAAAAGAGCAAATATGAGAAGAGACGAGACAAGAAAAGACAACATAAGAGGAGAGGAGGCTAGAAAGGAAAAGAGAAACAAGACATGATGAGATAAGATGAGACGAGATGAAATGAGAACAGAGTAGACGAGAGGAGAAGTGGTGAGTTAAGATGAGACGGGAAGAGCAAATATGAGAAGAGATGAGACAAGAAGAGACAATATAAGAGGAGAGGAGAGGAGTCTAGATGAGACAAAAAGATCAAATATGAGAAGAGATGAGACAAGAAGAGATAACATAAGAGGAGAGGAGGCCAGATGAGACAAAAAAAAGAGCAAATATGAGGAGATGAGATCAGAAGAGACAACATAAGAGGAGATGAGGCTAGAAGGGAAAAGAGAAACAAGACATGATGAGATAAGATGAGACGAGATGAAATGAGAACAGAGTAGACGAGAGGAGAAGTGGTGAGATAAGATGAGACAGGAAGAGAAAATATGAGAAGAGACGAGACAAGAGACAACATAAGAGGAGAGGAGGCTAGATGAGACAAAAAGAGCAAATATGAGAAGAGAGGAGAAATGAAGAGACAACATAAGAGGACAGGAGGCTAGATGAGACAGAAAGAGTAAATATGAGAAGAGATTTCAGAGACAAGAAGAGACAACATAAGAGGACAGGAGGCTAGATGAGACAAAAAGAGCACATATGAGAAGAGACAAGACAAGAAGAGAGGAGACTAGATGAGACAAAAAGAGCAAATATGAGAAAAGATGAGACAAGAAGAGATAACAAGAGGAGAGGAGGCCAGGTGAGACAAAAATAGCAAATATGAGAAGAGATGAGATCAGAAGAGACAACATAAGAGAAGAGGAGACTAGATGGGAGAAGGGAGACGAGACATGATGAGATAAGACGAGACATGATGAGATAAGACGAGACAAGATGAAATGAGAACAGAGTAGACAAAAGAGGAGAAGTGGTGAGATAAGATGAGACAGGAAGAGCAAATATGAGAAGAGATGAGACAAGAAGAGACAACATAAGAGGAGAGGAGACTAGATGAGACAAAAAGAGCACATATGAGAGAAGCGAAGAGAGGTTTAGAAATACTATTTTTACAAGAAGAGAAGAAAACAAAAATGAGGAGACGAGATGAAAAGACATAATGAGACAATATAAGGGGAGGAGAGACAAGATGAAAAAAAAATCAACTAGACTAGACAACTTGAGAAAATATAAGATGATATACGAGAGAGGACACAGAAAGAGACAAGATGAGTAAAGAAGACAGAAGAGACTAGACAAAATGAGAAGAAATGAGATGCAAATGAGACAAGATGAGAAAATATAATCGGAGAGGAGACAAGAGATCAAATACGTGAAGAGAATAGACAAAATAAGACAAAAATATAAGATGAGAAGAGAAGAGAAGAGAAAATATAAGAAGATGTAAGATGAGACAAGATGTGAAGAGACAACACAATAATAGAGGAGAGACTAGACTAAACAATATTTGAAGACATGAGATTAAAGGTTACTTCAGCGATTAGCATTAAGATTGTTTAGCATTTAAGCAGAGGATTTTTTGTCCAGAGGCTAAAGACTACAGCCAGTAGGAGGAGCTAGTTCCGCATGTTTTCAACCCGCCCAAGGGGGGTGGGATCTCACTCACAGCGCTCGGCTCGGGCAGCTGTGGGCATTCATGTAAACGGAGTGGTGCGGAGCAAAGCGAGTGTTTCAACTTTTCAAATTAATTCCTATGAAAGTTAAGCTTCCATAGGCTGTGACACTCGCTCGGCTCACTCACATTATATTGAACAAACACGTTTAGTTTTTAATTGTAGTGTCTGTTCTCTAACTGAACTAAATGATTTTATTATTATGAAAATGAAAACAATGGTGGTACTTGCCGCGGTGGGCAAGTGATCCAGTGAACCAGTAGCCATGGCTTTGGGAGTGGCCTCGTAGGGCAGTGAATCAAGTGCATTCTGGGAGTTGTCTTTCATTCACATGAGCCAAAAAAACATTTTCTGACTTTTCTCAGTCTAGAAGGCACCAAATTCAAAAATAATTTCACATTTCTACTACATAAATGATCCAGTTTAAATACGCATTCATCTTCCCAGTGCTGAAGTACCCCTTGAAACAAGACAATGTGAGAAAAAACCCAGAGAAAAGACGAGACCGAGAAGAAACAGAAAAGAATAAGAAGAAACAGAGAAGAGAAGAGCAGATGACTTATCATTCAAGGAATAAGATGGCGGCTCTGAACTCACTGAAGGGATTTACCATGTTCTTAAAGCACTCAAGAGGAAATCAGCTTTTCACAGTCATCCGCCATGCTCTACGCACCATTATAATCTCCTCACGAAATAAATAAAAAAAGTCTCTCACACGCATAAAAAATCTGAGATGTCGTAAAGCATCAAAGTTTGCTAAGACAAAAGTTTGGCTGGTGTTAATTTGGGTGAAGAAGCCAGTAGCAGGTCAGATCCGCCGGATAACCAGAGGGTAAAACTCACAAAATGAGAGAGGAAAATGGAGAAAAAAGGAGATTTATTCAAATAATTGAGTCTCCAGTGCTTTTAATTAGGCTCAAACACACACACAACTCCAGTAGCCTCTCTACTGTCTGTTAGCGTAACAGCACTGGAAGCTAATTTATGTAAACTTGTTCCATTATGTAGGCTGCTGAGAGTGTCATTACTCCTTTGGCTGGCTTTGGGGCTTTTCCCTACACAAACACCAATTGGGCTGCTCATTTGCTCGGTGTGCTGGATGTGTATTCTAATGAAGCCCCTAACAACAACACGGCCTGCCAGGGCAAATTATTACCCCAAAGTCAAAACAAAACAAAGTGACTCTCTAATAGCTGCAGAAAGACCTCCGGAATCAACCATGTATATCTGCCTGTGCTAAACTATGCAGCAAAGCAGATGACACAGTTTTGTATTAGTCTATTACAGATGAGCACTATTTTAAACTGTAACGTCTTTATGAATCAGTACAAATATTTGTGTTTCTTTACGTTCTGGAGCTTCAATGTCCCAGGGGTTGATTTAAAAAAAACTGATTTTAACTTTATGGAAGATTGTTTCCACCACATAATAATAATAAAAAAAAAGATAATTATGACTTTTTTTCTCACAACTGAGAGTATATATCTCGCAATTCTAACTTTATTTCTCAGAATAGTGAGATATAAACTTGCTATTGCGAGTTATAAATATTACCTTTATGTTTTATTCTGTGGTGGAAACAAGCTTCCATACATCTTTTTCATGTTAATAGATTACGTCAAAACTGACTTGAAAACATTTCTTTTAGGTGTAGATTTCACTGATCTACCACAATAATTGTGGAGTTTAAATTTCACATTTATATTGTATTTAATGCTGGGCAATCGATTTATCACGAGCCAAAATTAAAGTTTGTGTTTACATAATATATGTGTGTATACTGTGTATAATTATTATGTACACTCACCTAAAGGATTATTAGGAACACCATACTAATACTGTGTTTGACCCCCTTTCGCCTTCAGAACTGCCTTAATTCTATGTGGCATTGATTCAACAAGGTGTTGAAAGCATTCTTTAGAAATGTTGGCCCATATTGATAGGATAGCATCTTGCAGTTGATGGAGATTTGTGAGATGCACATCCAGGGCACGAAGCTCCCGTTCCACCACATCCCAAAGATGCTCTATTGGGTTGAGATCTGGTGACTGTGGGGGCCATTTTAGTACAGTGAACTCATTGTCATGTTCAAGAAACCAATTTGAAATGATTCAAGCTTTGTGACATGGTGCATTATCCTGCTGGAAGTAGCCATCAGAGAATGGGTACATGGTGGTCATAAAGGGATGGACATGGTCAGAAACAATGCTCAGGTAGGCCGTGGCATTTAAACGATGCCCAATTGGCACTAAGGGGCCTAAAGTGTGCCAAGAAAACATCCCCCACACCATTACACCACCACCACCAGCCTGCACAGTGGTAACAAGGCATGATGGATCCATGTTCTCATTCTGTTTACGCCAAATTCTAACTCTACCATCTGAATGTCTCAACAGAAATCCAGACTCATCAGACCAGGCAACATTTTTCCAGTCTTCAACTGTCCAATTTTGGTGACCTCGTGCAAATTGTAGCCTCTTTTTCCTGTTTGTAGTGGAGATGAGTGGTACTCGGTGGGTCTTCTGCTGTTGTAGCCCATCCGCCTCAAGGTTGTGCGTGTTGTGGCTTCACAAATGCTTTGCTGCATACCTCGGCTGTAACGAGTGGTTATTTCAGTCAAAGTTGCTCTTCTATCAGCTTGAATCAGTCGGCCCATTCTCCTCTGACCTCTAGCCTCAACAAGGCATTTTCGCCCACAGGACTGCCGTGATACTGGATGTTTGTCCCTTTTCACACCATACTTTGTAAACCCTAGATATGGCTGTGCGTG
Source organism: Paracanthobrama guichenoti (assembly GCA_018749465.1). Lineage (NCBI taxonomy): Eukaryota > Metazoa > Chordata > Actinopteri > Cypriniformes > Gobionidae > Paracanthobrama > Paracanthobrama guichenoti. The sequence continues at coordinate 10,565,861 of CM031951.1, forward strand.
AAAATCCCAGTAACTGATCAGATTGTGAAATGCTCAGACCAGCCCGCCTGGCACCAACAACCATGCCACGCTCAAAATTGCTTAAATCACCTTTCTTTCCCATTCTGACATTCAGTTTGGAGTTCAGGAGATTGTCTTGACCAGGACCACACCCCTAAATGCATTGAAGCAACTGCCATGTGATTGGTTGATTAGATAATTGCATTAATGAGAAATTGAACAGGTGTTCCTAATAATCCTTTAGGTGAGTGTATATATAAATACATACACTTGCATGTTCATATTTAAGAAAAATGTTATATATATAAAATATATACACTCATTGCATGTTGATCTATTTATTGACTATAGCTCAGCCTTTAACACCATAGTTCCCACCAAGCTAACCTCCAAACTCCTGGATCTCGGCCTGAATCCTTCTCTCTGCCACTGGATTGAGGACTTCCTCACTGGCAGGCCTCAGGTGGTGAGAATAGGCCAGTCCACCTCCACCTCCATCACCCTGAGTGTGGGAGCTCCACAGGGCTGTGTCCTGAGCCCCTGCTCTACTCTCTCTACACGCATGACTGTTTGTCCACACACAGCTCCACCTCTATCATCAAATTTGCTGATGATACTGTTGTCCTGGGCCTCATTTCCAACAACAATGAGACGGCATACTTGGACGAGGTGGAGCATCTAACATCATGGTGCCAGGACAACTGTCTCTCTCTGAATGTTGGCAAGACCAAAGAAATGATTGTGGACTTCAGGAAGAGACAGCAACGGACATACTCCCCTCATGATCAGCGGGTCACCAGTAGAGAGAGTGAGCAGCTTCAAGTACCTGGGAGTAAACATCTCCGAGGACCTGACCTGGACTGCTCACATTCAGACACAGGTGAAAAAGCCAGGCAAAGACTGTACCACCTGCGCCAGCTGAGGAAATTCAGGGTTTCACCAGCTATCCTGAAAACTTTCTATTTAGGGGCGATAGAAAGTGTTTTAACTCAGTGCATCACAGCGTGGTATGGGAACAGCACCAGTCATGACCGCAAAGCCCTGCAAAGAGTAGTGCGCTTATCCGAGCGTATCTCAGGGTCAGCTCTCCCGCCTCTGCAGGACGCCTACACCAAACGCTGCAAAGGTAGAGCTACCAAGATCATCAAGGACTCTAATCACCCTGCAAACCCTCATTTCACGCTGCTACCATCTGGTAAGCGCTCCAAGCCTGATGGCCAAAACTGAGAGACTCAGGAGGAGCTTCTTCCCCAGGCCATCAGACTCCTGAACTCAGTCACTTAACATCACGTGACTTCACGTCAGGATAAACATCGATACACTGACATTGCACTGCACTTTCTGTTCTCGTTGTTACTGTGTAACAACCTGTCATAAACCTGTTTGCACATTATACTTTTTATACATTTGTTAACCACATATTTATAAGTCTACAGTTTACTCACTGCAAAGTCTACTTCAATTATTTTATTCCACTTTATCCTTATTTGTTACCTTTTTTTCTCTTGACTTGATTATTTATAATTCTACAGATATAGACATATATATATATATATAGAGAGTACTTTTTTTATATCCTATTTCTATTATAATTTCTTCCTTGTGTTTTTAACTGTGAATTTGCACTGTCCATGGAGCGGACCTATTTACATTTCACTGCCAGTTGTATATTCTGTATATAACTGTGTATGTGACAAATAAAACTCTTGAATCTTGAATCTTGAAGATGGCATCTTCAGTCGATCTATTGGGACGATAGGCAAACTGAAGAGGGTCCAAAGTGTCAGGAATGAAGGTGCAAATGGTGTTTTTAATGAGTCTCTCAAAGACCTTCATGACTATAGACGTGAGAGCCACTGGACGATAGTCATTTAGGCAAGAGGGTTTACTGTTCTTAGGGACAGGGATGATGGTGGATTTTTTGAAGGAGGTGGGGACCACAGATGTGCGAGGGACTCATTAAAGATAGATGTAAACAACCCGGTGAGCTGATCAGCACAGGACCGCAGAACACGACCTGAAATACCATCCGCCCAGCAGCTTTCCTGACGCCCACACGCTTGAGTGCTCTCCGAACTTCATCCTCCGAGACAGAGATCACGTGATTGTTGCTGCTCTGAGTAATTTCCTCTAACGCGCCACTTGGCGGAGTCGCGCTGCCGCGGTTACAGTCAAAGCGAGCATAGAAAGAGTTTAACTCGTTCACGAGCAACGGATCAACGCTTGCCTCTGCAGAGGATTTAGATCCAAAGGAGCAGATGGACCTCAGACCTTGCCCATGCGCCGCGAGTCGTTGAGTTGGAAATGAGACTCCACTCGGTCTTTATAACGGAGTTTTGCGGCTTTAACTGCTCGTCTGAGAGCATAGCAGGACAATCTGTATTCATTCATATTCCCTGAATGGAGACGGCGTTGTAAGCAGCAGTGCGTGCGTTCACTGCGCGCGGATTGAATTGTCCACCCACGGTTTCTGATTTGAGAAGGACGTTATTGTTATTGTTAGCGTGGCTTGCTCTGTAAGCGTGTTGATGAAGCAAAGCGCCCGCTCTGTGAACTCGCTTACGCCAGCTGAACTCGCTCGGAACATGTCCCAATCCACATCGCCCAGAGCTGCCTGTAGCGCGGTCTCTGAGTGGGGTGACCTAACGCTTAACTTCCCGCCTCACCGGGGTTCCTGGAGGAGCTTTTGTTTGTATTCGGGAGTGAGGAAAATGGCGGCATGATCCGATTTGCCAAACGCTGGAAGTGACCGCGCTTTATAGGCGTTCTTAACGGAGAGTAGCAGTGATCCAGTGTGTTTGCTCCTCGTGTGGGGCAGGAGACGTGCTGGTGAAAGTTTGGCAGGACTTTCTTTAGGTTTGCTTTGTTAAAATCGCCCGCGACAATGAATGCCGCGTCGGGATGTTGGTTTTATGACGCCGCTGGCAACATCATGAAGGCCAGATAAAGCCAGCGCTGTGTCTGCCTGCGGTGGGATGTAAACGGCGGTCGCGACAACCGCAGAAAACTCCTAGGCAGATAGAATGGGCGGCAGATGATTGTTAAATGTTCCAGATGAGGTGAGCAGGACCGCGAGAGAATGGTGATGTTCCTGGGATCGCACCATTTCTTGTTGATCATGAAACACACTCCACCGCCTTTGGATTTACCGGCCTCGGCTGTTCTGTCCATCCAAAAACAGAGAAGTTCTCTCGACGGCGTCACAGCTGTGTCCGGGACCGCGGGCGTGAGCCATGTTTCAGACAAACAATAGATATTACAGTCTCTCATGTCCCGTTGAAAACTTATCCTGGCTCTAAGATCGTCCATCTTATTATCCAAGGATTGAACATTTGCTAGAAGAATGCTCGGGAGAGGAGGTCTGAATGCCCTTTTCCTCAGTCTGTTACGGATACCAGCACGTTTCCCACGGTGTTTCTTTGTTCTACGCCGCTGGCTCTGTCCATTGTTCAACTCGGCGCGCTCAAGAATCTCAGATGGCCACAGAGGATCGGCGAAAGTGTCCTGAAACAGTCCAGTGTAGAGGTAACCAATGTCCAAAAGAGTTTTGCTGTCGTAGTAGATCAATGCAGATGATAAGTTTGTAAAAACTGAGAGTAAAAGAAAGTAAAATAGTAAATAAAAGCACAGTCTTCGCGGAGCGACCTGAACGGCGACCAAACACAGCGGCGCCATTTTGATGAGAAGAGATAGGATAGCATCTTGCAGTTGATGGAGATTTGTGGGATGCACATCCAGGGCACGAAGCTCCCGTTCCACCACATCCCAAAGATGCTCTATTGGGTTGAGATCTGGTGACTGTGGGGGCCATTTTAGTACAGTGAACTCATTGTCATGTTCAAGAAACCAATTTGAAATGATTCGAGCTTTGTGACATGGTGCATTATCCTGCTGGAAGTAGCCATCAGAGAATGGGTACATGGTGGTCATAAAGGGATGGACATGGTCAGAAACAATGCTCAGGTAGGCCGGGGCATTTAAACAATGCCCAATTGGCACTAAGGGGCCTAAAGTGTGCCAAGAAAACATCCCCCACACCATTACACCACCACCACCAGCCTGCACAGTGGTAACAAGGCATGATGGATCCATGTTCTCATTCTGTTTACGCCAAATTCTGACTCTACCATCTGAATGTCTCAACAGAAATCGAGACTCATCAGACCAGGCAACATTTTTCCAGTCTTCAACTGTCCAATTTTGGTGAGCTTGTGCAAATTGTAGCCTCTTTTTCCTATTTGTAGTGGAGATGAGTGGTACCCGGTGGGGTGTTCTGCTGTTGTAGCCCATCCGCCTCAAGGTTGTGCGTGTTGTGGCTTCACAAATGCTTTGCTGCATACCTCGGTTGTAACGAGTGGTTATTTCAGTCAAAGTTGCTCTTCTATCAGCTTGAATCAGTCGGCCCATTCTCCTCTGACCTCTAGCATCAACAAGGCATTTTCGCCCACAGGACTGCCGTGATACTGGATGTTTTTCCCTTTTCACACCATTCTTTGTAAACCCTAGAAATGGTTGTGCGTGAAAATCCCAGTAACTGAGCAGATTGTGAAATACTCAGACCGGCCCGTCATATATATATATATATATATACATACAAACCCGATTCCAAAAAAGTTGGGACACTGTACAAATTGTGAATAAAAACAGAATGCAATGATGTGGAAGTTTCAAATTTCAATATTTTATTCAGAATACAACATATATGACATATCAAATGTTTAAACTGAGAAAATGTGTCATTTTAAGGGAAAAATAAGTTGATTTTAAATTTCATGGCATCAACACATCTCAAAACAGTTGGGACAAGGCCATGTTTCCCACTGTGTGGCATCCCCTCTTCTTTTTCTAACAGTCTGCAAACGTCTGGGGACTGAGGAGACAAGTTGCTCAAGTTTAGGAATAGGAATGTTGTCCCATTCTTGTCTAATACAGGCTTCTAGTTGCTCAACTGTCTTAGGTCTTCTTTGTTTCTTCCTCTTTATGATGCGCCAAATGTTTTCTATGGTGAAAGATCTGGACTGCAGGCTGGTCATTTCAGTGCCTGGATCCTTCTTCTACGCAGCCATGATGTTGTAATTGATGCAGTATGTGGTCTGGCATTGTCATGTTGGAAAATGCAAGGTTTTCCCTGAAAGAGACGACGTCTGGATGGGAGCATATGTTGTTCTAGAACTTGGATATACCTTTCAGCATTGATGGTGCCTTTCCAGATGTGTAAGCTGCCCATGCCACACGCACTCATGAACCCCATCCCATCAGAGATGCAGGCTTCTGAACTGAGCGCTGACAACAACTTGGGTTGTCCTTGTCCTCTTTAGTCTGGATGACATGGCGTCCCAGTTTTCCAAAAAGAACTTCAAATTTTGATTGGTCTGACCACAGAACAGTTTTCCACTTTGCCACAGTCCATTTTAAATGAGCCTTGGCCCAGAGAAAACGCCTGCGCTTCTGGATCATGTTTAGATATGGCTTCTTTTTTGACCTATAGAGTTTTAGCCGGCAACGGCGAATGGCACGGTGGATTGTGTTCACCGACAATGTTTTCTGGAAGTATTCCTGAGCCCATGTTGTGATGTCCATTACAGTAGCATTCCTGTATGTGATGCAGTGCCGTCTAAGGGCCGGAGATCACGGGCATCCAGTATGGTTTTCCGGCCTTGACCCTTACGCACAGAGATTGTTCCAGATTCTCTGAATCTTTGGATGATATTATGCACTGTAGATGATGATAACTTCAAACTCTTTGCAGTTTTTCTCTGAGAAACTCCTTTCTGATATTGCTCCAGTATTTTTGGCCGCAGCATTGGGGGAATTGGTGATCCTCTGCCCATCTTGACTTCTGAGAGACACTGCCACTCTGAGAGGCTCTTTTATACCCAATCATGTTGCCAATTGACCTAATAAGTTGCAGATTGGTCCTCCAGCTGTTCCTTATATGTACATTTAACTTTTCCGGCCTCTTATTGCTCCCTGTCCCAACTTTTTTTTTTGGAATGTGTAGCTCTCATGAAATCCAAAATGAGCCAATATTTGGCATGACATTTCAAAATGTCTCACTTTCAACATTTGATATGTTATCTATATTCTATTGTGAATAAAATATAAGTTTATGAGATTTGTAAATCATTACATTCCTTTTTTATTCACAATTTGTACAGTGTCCCAACTTTTGTGGAATCGGGGTTGTGTACAGTATATGCATGCAAATATTTCTTAAATATATACAAGTGTATGTATTTATATATACATAATAATTATACACAGTATACACACATATATTATGTAAACACAAACTTTAAATTTGGATTGTGATTAATTGATTGCCCAGCACTATGCAATATATTTATTATATTATATTATATTAATATTGCAAATTTTTCACAGCATTAAAGTAAAACATATTGGCCTATATTTTATGCTTTTTATTATATTATATTATATTACAAATTTTTTCACAGCATTAAAGTAAAAATATATATATATATATATATATATATATATATATATATATATATATATATATATATAGAGATAGAGAGAGAGAGAGAGAGAGAGAGAGAGAGAGAGAGAGAGAGAGAGAGAGAGAGAGAGATACAGGCCTAGGAAATAATTTGTTCCAGACCCAGAAAATTGATTAGCAAAGTACAAAAACATTTTTTTTTTATTAAAAATTATAGAGTAAAGAAAGAGTAAAATTAACTAATAATTTCAAATTGTGTTGTATAAATATGATCATGTATTTTTACAAATATGTGTGGAATCATTTTCACCACAACTGAAAATGGCCATAATAAAGTTTTATCAAAATCTAATGTTTAACAAAGAGACAATATTGTCAATGAAGTGACGTGCAATGAAAAAAAAGTAAATAACAGAGGGTTGCAAGATATTTTTACTGGGTGTTACTTCCAATCAAATGTTAAAAATATTATTCGATTGTGTGTATTTAGGACACATAAAACTCAAGCTAGTCTTAACAGTTTATTGTAAAAACATTTAAAATGTTATTTCTACTGCAGAACGACTGGTATCTATCACATGACATATGTTTATGACTGTTCGGGTGAAAAAAATCACACAAATTCTCTTGCGATGCTTGTATTTCCTCTGGAAATATACAAATGAAAGCAAAAGATGTGTTTCATTTCCAAAAGGCCACAGGACCAAAAGTGGCCATTTAAGGTGAAGAAAAACAAAACTTTTGTTATCTCTCACACTTTTTCATTCTTTCCTGGCCCACAGCTCTCCGTCTCTCTCTCTCTGTCTCTCTGCCACGGCTCAGTCCATTCTGGACGAGTGTGTGTTGAAATGGAAGGGTGCTGTGGATCCGGGTTTGACTGGCATCTGGGACCAAGAGACTTTCTGTGCTGTTTCAGTCAGAGAAACTGAGACAGATGGAGAGAAAAGAAGAGAAGATGCGAGAAGGACAAAAAAAGAGGGAGAAGAGCGTGAGAGACATAAAGTGAGGGATGAGGGGAAGAGAGAATGTGAAATATTCAGACGTAATCGCTCTCCGTCTGTCAGGCAGAGCAATCATGGACCTTCACAGACCAGCAGCATCATCACTATCTGGTTATGATATGATGGCAGAGTTCTGACCCCGTCTGGCAGAGCCGGGCTGCGGCGAGGAGGGAGGAGGAGGAGGAAGGCCGGGCAGGGCAGGCTGCTCTCGGGCACGGGCTCTGGGCTGTGGACTTGTCTGCTTTAATAGAGCGGATGTCACTGCAGCGGGCGGGCTGAGCGGCCCCCTCAGCTGTCACTCATCGGGCTGAGTGTCAAGATGAGAGCCGGGCTTGAGGCCGCCGGATTACAGGGTAGTTACCATAGCTGTCAGATTACTGACAACCTGACACCCCCGCACACTGCACCCCTTTAAGTGTTGCTTTGTTTCCCTTCGGCAGATAGGAGAATTACCCAGCAGTAAGAGGAGAGTGAGGGATGGATACAAAAGGAAAAAAAGACAACAAATGTGGAGGTTTTAGAGTTCCATGCTGTGTTAGCTTTGTGATGAAGTAACTCATGCTTTAGTTCAGTCGGAGACAGACGGAGAGCAGAACGAAACAGAGAGACCCCAGGGGGAATGTTTTATTGCTCAGAGGTTGCTCTTTGAAACAGAATTTTGTCTAAGAGGTTCCTCGATTTAAAAAATAAATCAATAAATAAACACAAAAGAGACAATTGATGGCTAATTTAGTCTTGAGTTTTGAAGTTTGATTATTGAGTGGGGTATTTTTCTCAGGAGAAACATCTGAAAAGTCATTATTCACACACCCTCATGTTGTTCCAAACATATAAGACTTTGGTTAGTCTATTTGCTTAGTTAAGATATTTTCAAGCAGTATCAAACGGGTCTTGTGAAGATATATGATCACTTTATGGCCCTGTTGACATCTGGTATTAAAGGGTTAGTTCACCCAAAACTGACATTCTGTCATTAATTACTCACCCTCATGTCGTTCCAAACCTGTTAGACTTTTGTTCATCTTCGGAAACACAAATCTTTTCGAGTAAATCTGAGAGATTTCTCTCCCTCCATTGACAGGCTTGTTCTCACACATCGAGCAAGTTCAGTTGAGCTTCTGTTTATGTTCACTGATCAATGTTTAATGTGAATAAAAGCCTAAATTAAATCTGTTCATCATGTAAAGTGATAGTCTCTTCAGAAAATTTGGACTAAACCGCTCAAATTCTATGGATTAGTTTTACGATCTCTTTATGAAGTGTCAAAGTGGTAGTTGTGTAGCTGTAAATGAAGAGACAGGGGAAAAAATGGATTTGATGATGGACGGAAGTCTTATGGATTTGGAATGACATGAAGCTGAGTAAATGATGGCAGAATTTTATTTTTGGGTCAACTATCACTTTAAGATGAATTTTGGTCGATCGGATCAGAAGTAGACGAGGGAGTCTCGTTTTGTCCACTTTCGACTGCTTCTGTCCTGATTACTTCGATGGGAGGGTTCATCTGTTTTCGTTAAAACACCAACAGGAAGGTTAAATGTCTATGCGCACTAATATTATGTCAGAGTTCTGTTGCTTGTGTTGGTAGCAAACAAAGATGCTGCACAAAGGTTTGTACATGTATATGTAATGAAAGCAAACTAGTAAGAGCTGTGCGTGTAAACCTCACTCCCCTGGCCTCAAGAGGTGTGCTAGAGACTGACACTAAAGACTGACACAAGACTACAATCTTTAGCGTCCTTGTTAGAGCGCCGCCTCCTATGCCGGAGATGTCAGTTTGAATGCCGCTCGGAGCCGGTTACATAGGCCCAGTTTACACCTGGAAATTAAGATGGGCTTTGTTCGATCGGATCACAAGTGAACGACACTAAATACAGGTGTAAACAGGGTTTAAAACGTTTTGAGCTTATCCACATTCGACCACTTCCAGAGGTAACTGGATTGCATTCGTAGTGTAGATGCTCATGTGGTCGAATGTATTTGAACATCCACAAAACATCTACTCTCCACCTACTGACCTAATGCATAAACACTTCAGCATCTGCTGAAAACCTAAGTTTGGTTTGAAGATGAAAAACGTATCAAGCACATTGTTCTCTGACCATTCCTTATTTCTAACACACACTCACAGTGTTCGGCTGGTCTTGCGGCTCAGATCAGAAACGAAAGCTGATGCTCTCCATATGTTTTCCCGTCATCTCCAGTCATGTTCATACGTAAATTGTGTGAGCTTTTTTTGTCCATTAGACTGAAAGAACAAAAACATACATTTACCCGCCCATAGACCCTCCCCTCGAAGAAATCAGGACAGAAGTGGTTTAAAGTGGACAAAAGAGACGGATTAAAACACCAGGTGTAAACGGGAATGAGTCTCTCTTGTCTACTTGTGATCTGACCGACCAAAACGCATCTTAATACCAGCTGTAAACAGGGCCATCTTTTCCTTGAGCTTTTGACATTTAAGAGGTCACCATACTATACAAACTAAAACTTCCTTGTTAGTCCCAAAACAGCTTTTATTGTAACCAAGCCCAGAGAATGACTTGTTGTGGAATGTGCATAATAGACAGGTGAAAGACCACCTCTGGCCCCGCCCACTGAAGTGTTAGTGAGATGATGAGGAGAGAAGAGCAAAACAGGATGGACTACAAATAATATCACCTTCCAAAGGATCCCAATGCTAGGAATGTGGTTATTTATTTTCAATGTCAATGTCTCAGTTGAAGATTATTTATTTGCATTCGGTACATTTCACCGTGGATTCTTTGGTAAATCATTTGCAATCTCCATATAATCAACTCAGGTAGATCTGTGCATCAGCATGTACTAGCGGCTCTCCTTAACATCCTGAAAACCCCCACAGCAAACGAGTTCCACTTCCTCTTTTGTAAGAAATTATGGGGAAAATGGGTCTGATGCTAAAAGGGCTGTAAGAGTGTGTCAGTGCTAAAATCACGACAAAGTTATCCAATAATGCCGAGCAGAATGAGTAGTGGTAGCTGGAAATATTTTAATGATTGAATAGACAGAGTGGGCCGGACACGGGTCAGCGGACGTGTTTAAATTTTTTATTCGTCTCATTCGAGCGACCCTGAATAAGAGACTCTGTCATTCTACACCTCAAATGAGCACTGGGGTGGACGAGTGAGAGAGAGGAAGAGAGAGAGAGAGAGAGAGAGAGAGAGAGAGAGAGAGAGAGAGAGAGAGAGAGAGAGAGAGAGAGAGAGAGAGAGAATGTGTGTGGACATTGAAATTTACATCTCATAGTCTAGTGTACTGGAACCACCCAATTAGAGACTGAAGGTAAGGGACAGAGCCGTTCTTCAGAGAGACAATGCTTCTTGGATAAAGCCATACAGCCAATATCAGTCTTTGTTGGGTTGTAGGTTCAGCAAAATATGGTAGAGGATGATCAAATTACACTATATTGTCAAAAGTTTTGGGAAGCCTTTACATGCACATGAACTTTAATGACATCCCATTCTTAATCCGTAGGGTTTAATATGGAGTTGGCCCACCCTTTGCAGCTATAACAGCTTCAACTCTTCTGGGAAGGCTTTCCACAAGGGTTAGGAGTGTGTTTATGGGGATTTTTTGACCATTCTTCTAGAAGCGCAGTTGTGAGATCAGACACTGATGTTGGACGAAAAGGCCTGGCTCCCAGTCTCCGCTCTAATTCATCCCAAAGGTGTTCTATTAGGTTGAGGTCAGGACTCTGTGCAGGCCAGTCAAGTTCCTGTGCAGGCCACACCAAACTCGCTCATCCATGTCTTTATGGACCGATGCTCTGTGCACTGGTGTGCAGTCATGTTGGGAGCATGAAATTGTTGGTACACTGAAGAGTTTATTGCATTAAGAGTTAATTTCACTGGAACTAAGGGGCCAAGCCCAACCCCTGAAAAACAACCCCACACCATAATCCCCCCACCACCAAACTTTACACTTGGCACAATGCAGTCAGGCAAGTACCGTTCTCCTGGCAACTGCTAAACCCAGACTTGTCCCTCAGATTGCCAGACAGAGAAGCGTGATTGGTCACTCCAGAGAACATGTCTCCACTGCTCTAGAGTCCAGTGGCGGCGTGCTTTACACCACTGCATCCCACGCTTTGCATTGCACTTGGTGATGTAAGGGTCTGATGCAGACTTGCTGACTTCTGCGCACTGTGTGCCTCAGCATGCGCTGACCCCGCTCTGTGATTTTACGTGGCCTAACACTTTGTGACTGAGTTGCTGTTGTTCCCAGTTGCTTCTACTTTGTTATAATCCCACTAACAGTTGAGTGTGGAATATTTAGTAGTGAGGAAATTTCAGGAATGCACAGGTGGCAACCTATCACGGTACCACGCTTGAGTTCACTGAGCTCCTGAGAGCGACCCATTCTTTCACAAATGTTTGCAGAAGCGTCTGCATGCCTAGTGCTTGATTTTATACAATGATTCAATGATTTGGAGGGGTGTCCCAATGCTTTTGGCAATATAGTGTATATCCATATGTACTGCTCCACAAATATGATTGAAAAAACATTAAATATTAGCTTTGTTCCTAAATGTTATAGTAATCTAACTACTTTTTTTTTTTTTTTTTTAAGCATTATTTCTATAACAAGTACTTTAGGTATACTGAAGTCTTGTGAATTTGTTTGTTTCTTTTCCTTATTAGAGCATCATGTCATTAGTTTAGCAACATGCTAATATCAAACTCTATTCAATCAATTATGAATTTACACAAGGAGTATTATTTGTGTGGTATGTATCTGGAATTGATGCTCCAAATCAGTGACTTGAACTTCATTACTTTTAGTATGTTTCCTAGTTGTTTCCTGCAAGGTGTGCAGTATGTAGACAGTAGACAGCAAGGCTGCTCACTTGTTTTGGAACACTAGGTTTTGACAAAGAATTTTCACTGATGACAGAGCAAGGAAAGTTATATGTGTATTAAGTTTTAGGTTCAGTCTGGCAGAACATTCTAGAATGTCTTGACTCGGCGTTCTGTTCCAGCACTCTCTTCACACTCATTTTTTTTTGCCTCTTGTTCAGTTTAATTCATTAAAATGAGCTAAAGTAACATGATTTTTTTTTTTTTTTTTTTTTTTTTTTACATTTTGTCACAACTTAATTTAACTGTGTTCAATCAACCTAATATTTAAAACTAAAGTGTGTTTAAACAACATTTATAATTTTTGTTGACACAACTAACTGGGCAGTGGATCTTTAGTTCCCAGCATACTTTGCAAGGGACTGCATTAGGAGAGTAAAATTAGGGATTAAAGTGTTAATTTATGTGTTTTTCATTGAAGGGAAAGATATTGTTTGTTTATGTTAGTGTTTACTAACATACATTTATTTTTAATTTTTAAATTGCTTAGACACTAAGGGCCCTATTTTAACGATCTGAGTGCATGGTCTGAAGCTCATGGCGCAGATGCAGAAAAAATGGTCCAAAAGTGTTGTACCTAGTCTCTTAATGAGTCATGGGTGTGTTTTGGGCATAACGTGCAACCAATCTGCACGTCCCTGTGTGTGTAATAATCAGAGTGTACGTGCGTTGTGCACTTGCCTATAGGTGCATATTATTAACACGCCCTTTAAATAACACAAAAAATACTGCACTATTGACTTTAGAGCAGGTTATTGTTGGTCAATGGCACAGTCGTTTTCAGTTCCTCAAAATAGCAACGCGCCAACAATGCTCCTGAACACACCTGGTTTTCAGACCAGTACGCCCATGGGGAATAGATAAGCGCAAATGCATTTGCTATTTAAACAATGTGGCACTGGACATGAAAATTATAACTGCGTCAAGATGAAACGTGCCTGCCGTCGCATTGTGCCGGGTGTATGATAGGGCCCTTAAAGTGATACCGAGACCAACTCAGTGAAAGCATTCACTCATGCACCGAATCTTCAGACCAAGTCTGCAAAACTACAAGCACATTATCTGCTTTAGAGTCAGTTTGCATTTGTAGAACAAACATTTAGCAAAAACTCTAAACTCAGTTCCCTACATTAGACACATCATTCAAAACTAACAGCTCTTCCTTTAGAAAACACTGACATTTAAATGCCACACTCATTTACTGATGAGCTACAGCCAACGGTCATGTGTGAAAACACTTACACATAAAATGATCACTTAGAGATCAAAACTCAGTGTTTTCAGAAATAAATTATTTTTACCCTCTTGCATTTCTGTTTATAGTGTAAATATACCTAATTTGATCACTTAGAAAGCAAAACAATGTTTTTGAGAAACAAATTGATAGATTTTATGTTGGTCTCAGCATGGAAGGGCAGTGGACAGAGGGTCTTTTTGAACTCGGTTGAAGCTGTATTCCATGTTTCTATGTTTCAACATATGTTTTCTTTATGTACCGGAACAAGGCTCCACTAGGATAAATGGGAGCAGGGAAAAGTCCCTGTTTAAGTTTTTGGGATCCCTAGGAAAGCCTGGGTCTCTGACCGGGAGATGACCATATTTTGGGCCTGAGCACCGATGGTGTGACTTTGCCATATTTCTCCTATATTTACCCGCTTAAATGCATGTCGCCCAATATTCGCTGTTTTCCTGAGGCCCGTGTGCGAGGGCCCTTTCATCGCTTTAATTAGACTTGTTTTCTATATATCACATTCCTATACCATGAGCTATATAATGTATTCTCTCTCTCATTGGTTAAAACTGTGCTACACCCCTTATCTATCCACTCTTTCTATATAATCTATTGCCTTTTTCCCAATAAATGTGAGATTTTACACTCTTCCTCATCGCTGAGTACTTGTTCATTCAATTGCCAATAAAGAGGACTGAGATGAGGCATGCCTAAGGGGTGAAAATCTAACAGAAATATATTTCTGACCCTTGCATTTCTGTTTATTTTGTAAATATAAAATGAATATGCATACTTAAGTTGGCACCTTTATTTTTGTAGCACTTTACACAATAACAAATTCAAATTCTGCTATAAAGCAGCTCTAACAAGCCAATAGTGTCATTATACAGTCAGTTCAGTGTTGATTCAGTTCAATTCAATAACTGTAAAGTGTGCATACTGTACATACTGTATATACAGTGCATTTGTGCATATGCATGTACAGTAAGTGTAACTGCTATGACAAACTCCACTGCACACTGAACAAGCAAAAGACACAATACATTGCATATGTCACGTCCGTGTCTTGTTTAGCATGTATGTGACTAATCATTTAATGGTTTGTGTGTAGAGTTACTATGCACAAACACCATCTTTAGAAGAGTTCAAATAGTTTTGAATGAAGTGTTTGCTTTTGCAAGAGATGTGTGGTTTGCATCTTATGTGCGTGTTTTGTGGGTTTGTGAGAGTTCTGAGAAATGGAGCCATAGTTTTATTTTATTTTTTTAACTGTAATGGTCAGTTATGTTGGACATTTAGAGGAGTTTTAGTAATGTTTTGAATTTTGTGGTTACCATTATGTGCTTAGACTGCACTCTAAAAAATGCTGGGTTAAAAACAACCCAAGTTGGGTTAAAAATGGACCAACCCAGCAGTTGGGTTGTTTTAACCCAGCGATTGGGTTGTCTTAAGCAAACATTTAACCAAACCGCTGGGTTAAAACAACCCATTCACTAGGTTAAAACAACCCAATTGCTGGGTTGGTCCATTTTTAACCCAACTTGGGTTGTTTTTAACCCAGCATTTTTTAGAGTGTGTGGGCACTCAATAATCTAAATCAGTAAGGACACATATGATATGACACATACACTCACCTAAAGGATTATTAGGAACACCTGTTCAATTTCTCATTAATGTAATTATCTAATCAACCAATCACATGGCAGTTGCTTCAATGCATTTAGGGGTGTGGTCCTGGTCAAGACAATCTCCTGAACTCCAAACTGAATGTCAGAATGGGAAAGAAAGGTGATTTAAGCAATTTTGAGGGTGGCATGGTTGTTGGTGCCAGGCGGGCCGGTCTGAGTATTTCACAATCTGCTCAGTTACTGGGATTTTCACGCACAACCATTTCTAGGGTTTACAAAGAATGGTGTGAAAAGGGAAAAACATCCAGTATGCGGCAGTCCTGTGGGCGAAAATGCCTTGTTGATGCTAGAGGTCAGAGGAGAATGGGCCGACTGATTCAAGCTGATAGAAGAGCAACTTTGACTGAAATAACCACTCGTTACAACCGAGGTATGCAGCAAAGCATTTGTGAAGCCACAACACGCACAACCTTGAGGCGGATGGGCTACAACAGCAAAAGACCCCACCGGGTACCACTCATCTCCACTACAAATAGGAAAAAGAGGCTACAATTTGCATGAGCTCACCAAAATTGGACAGTTGAAGACTGGAAAAATGTTGCCTGGTCTGACGAGTCTCGATTTTTGTTGAGACATTCAGATGGTAGAGTCAGAATTTGGCGTAAACAGAATGAGAACATGGATCCATCATGCCTTGTTACCACTGTGCAGGCTGGTGGTGGTGGTGTAATGGTGTGGGGGATGTTTTCTTGGCACACTTTAGGCCCCTTAGTGCCAATTGGGCATCGTTTAAATGCCACGGCCTACCTGAGCATTGTTTCTGACCATGTCCATCCCTTTATGACCACCATGTACCCATTCTCTGATGGCTACTTCCAGCAGGATAATGCACCATGTCACAAAGCTCGAATCATTTCAAATCGTGTCTTGAACATGACAATGAGTTCACTGTACTAAAATGGCCCCCACAGTCACCAGATCTCAACCCAATAGAGCATCTTTGGGATGTGGTGGAACGGGAGCATCGTGCCCTGGATGTGCATCCCACAAATCTCCATCAACTGCAAGATGCTATCCTATCAATATGGGCCAACATTTCTAAAGAATGCTTTCAACACCTTGTTGAATCAATGCCACGTAGAATTAAGGCAGTTCTGAAGGTGAAAGGGGGTCAAACACAGTATTAGTATGGTGTTCCTAATCATCCTTTAGGTGAGTGTATGTTCATAATGAGGAACTAAACTGCTTGTTTGAAAAAAAAAAAAATGATGTCAGTAAGTTAATAAAAAAATTAAGTTGGACAAACATAAACATTTAGTTTGACTAATGTAATAAAGTAATACAAAATTGTGTTGACCCAACTAAACTGATTTATTTTGAATGAACTAAATAAAATTGTGTGTAAAAACTTTCTTCAATTAAATTAAGTAAAGGTAATGAATTCATTTGCAGTCATAGGTATGCATGTATTGACATATATTTCAAGCACCTACAACACCCACACCTAGCCATTTTCGGTTCCCAGAATGTTCTGGGAACGTTCCCAAAACATATAGCTGTAACGTTTGTTTTTTGGTTAGCCAGGAAATTTTTCGTAACGGAAATAGAAAGTTTTTTTAGGTTTGCAGAACGTGTTTCCCCTAACCTTTCTGTAACGTTCCCCTATTAACCTCTTTTCATCATTTCTTTGACATATTCTCCCGCGTCCCATATGGTATAAGCGGCCTGGAAGACGGATGCATGGAAGTCAATAATCAGTACAACAAACCATGTCTTGTTTTAACTATTGTTTAATCAATAGAAATAATCAGAGCACATAAAGTGTCACTTCAGTGTCACATGATCACAGAAATCATTCTAAGATGCTGATTTGCTGCTCAAAAACATTTATGATTATTATCAGCATTGAAAACAGTTGTGCTGCTTCACATTTCTGTGGAAACTGATTTTTTTATGCTTCTTTGATTAATAGAAAATAGAAAAATGGTCTTAATTAAAATGTAAATGTTCAGTTTTCACTGAAATCTTTAAAAAAGTTTTTTAAAAAAGTTTATATATATATATATATATAATTTAGTAACACTTTATTTAGTTATTTAGTAGTTACTTAATATGACTCAGTACTTAAATGTATAATTACAGTGTAATAGACACCTTAAAATAAAGTGTAATCTATAATTTTTTATAATGTAATGTAATAATAAATCAGTGAAATGTTTTTCCCTCTATTTTTTGACTCAGGTGTCATGAACAACCATAGGGTCAGGTAACAGCCGGGCTGCGATACACAGGCGCTGATAATGAGAGCCAAACCTGCAGACAACACACCGCCAAACAATTAGAGTTCGTCGGCGAGCACGGGTTAACACACTCTCGCATCTCCGGCCGTGTCCAGCGCTAGTCCTTAATGAAAGTTATGAGACCCGTCCGCAATGATAAGAAGCCTCTCAGTCTGGCCTGCTGCATTATGCCCCGCTCTCACCCTGCACTTTGCATAGCCTAAAGCGTCTATTAAAATCCCCTTGTAAAATTCATAAAACAAAAAATGTGGTAGGTCAAGTCTAGAGGGAACCAAAGTAAGCTCCTTATTAGCAGCCAACGGAAAACACCCAGCCAATTATACATCCCGCGCGAGGAGGGCTCCAAATCAGCGCTGAGGAATAAGTATTTCCTCCCTCTCCTTCTCTCCTTCTCTTTCTCCCTCTGATTTGATCATAGGTAAGTGGATAGGCCGGGTTTTAGCCGCGAATCGGGAGCTGGTAATTATAGTGTGAGTGTTTAGTGGACAAAAATTCAGTCTCTGCTTTTGGAGCAATTCAAGTACAAACTCATGTAAATCTTCAGTCTGCTACACATCTTAAATTGGTGGGTTTAAGGGATTCCCAGAAGGAGCAAAGGATCGGAGAGGAAAGAAGAGGAACTCTGAGCTCCAGAGATATGTAAAGAATCTCAGGCAGGAATTTAAAAGGCTACAAATTAGACCCGACATTAGTCTCCTTCTTCCACAGAGCCGGCGGAATGAGAATAGAGCAGAATAAATAAGAGCGAGACGGCTTCTTCCTGCTCTTAGAAGATGACATTAATCCTTTTATGTACAATGACAGCTAACAGGGCTTGGCTTCCTCCCCTGATGCCTGTGCAAAGCCAGGAGATTTTCTGACATGCCAAGGAGGGAGAGAGTCTATTACCATCAGCGGCTCGCGGAGACGCTCCAACAGATAAATGTAGACACCAGTCATAATGTTTGCTCGTCGCAGGGTCACGTAACTGTAGAGGTCAGACGCAAGGTGTGGATGTTGAGGATTGGGATGTGCGTGCGTGATGAAGAGATCCTCCGACGCTCTGATTACAGGAATTTTATCACAGTGTGTCGGTAGGCGTCACGCCGAGTAACAAAGCCGAGTAACACACTGTAACACCAGTGGCTAATTGCGTTTGCATAAAATGGCTGATAAAAGATGCTCATGACAATTTTATTAGTACAATAATAAAGAATTAAATCCATCACAGATGTATTTTGTCCCGAAGCCTATCATTTGGACATCATCATCTTGCAGGTGAGGAAAGTACCCAGACAGCAACATAGTGTCGCCCCAGATCCGGCTCACATCTGGTACCCATGGAATCCACATGTACCAGGTGTGGCTCGGATCTGGGCCGACACTATGTTGCTGTCTGGGTACTTTCCTCACCTGCAAGATGATGATGTAAACAATCGTAAACAATCAGTTCCGACAGACAGAATAGACCGCTCTTTTGACTTGGGCCACCTAACAATCACCTACAACACCACCAGATAACAATTTTTGGTTCCCAGAACGTTCTAGGAACGTTAGTTTTTGGTTCCCAAAACATGTAAATTTGTTTTCGGTTAGTCAGGAAAGTTTTTGTTAAAGAAATAGAATATTTTTTTTAGCTTTGCAGAACGTTCCGCTAACGACCTATTAACCTCTTTTCATCATTTCTTTGACATATTCTCCCGCGTCCCATATGGTATAAGCGGCCTGGAAGACGGATGCATGGAAGTCAATAATCAGTACAACAAACCATGTCTTGTTTTAACTATTGTTTAATCAATAGAAATAACCAGAGCACACAAACCATCATATTAATTGTATCCATTAATATGTAAGATATTGTAACTTGTATCACTGTATCACGGTAATAGATTTTATGTAAAGCGCCAAATAACAATACAGGTTTATGCATAATTACAATTATGATTTTTACTTACAGACATTAAAATACAGTAAAAACAGTGCTATTGTGAAATAGTATTACAATTGTTTTCAATGGGAATATAATGCAAAACATTAATTATTCCTGTGATCAAAGCTGAATTTCCAGCGTCTTCACTGTCACATGATCACAGAAATCATAATCATAATCTAATATGCTGATTTGCTGCTCAAAAACATTTATGATTATTCTGAATGTTGAAAATTAATGTTGTGCTTCATATTTCTGTGGAAACTGATACTTCTTTTATGATTATTTGATGAATAGAAAATAGATGTAATGGTCTTAACTAAACTTTCAAATTTAAATGTTCAGTTTTCACTGAAATATTTTCAAATACTTTTTTATAATGTAACAATAAATCAGTGACAGTTTTTTCCCTCCTATTTCTCTCTCTATTATTTTTGTTCTGCCATGGATTTTATTCTGAATTTATTTATCTCCGACACAAAACAACTGAATCTGAAGGAACACCAGCCCAGTGTGTGTGTGTGTGTGTGTGTGTGTGTGTGTAGGTGCATGTGTGTCTCTGAACTATTGGTGTAAAGCTTGTTGAAGTGTATTTTTGCTGTGATCTCTGCTCAGTGCTGTTTGATAAACATCTTAACCTACTTAGTGCAATTAGCGCTTCATTAGAAAGGCTAACTAACTATTGCTTCTCTCCATAATGATTTGCAACAGTGTGCACATTAAAGTAGATAATCAATGCCTGGCGTTCACTGCTCCAGAGCTGCTCGAGTCTGGATAAAGCGTCTGATAATACGACTGCAGTGGAGGAGCGTTTAATTGCAGAACGTTTCTCTCAGCCTCAGATTTCTCTTCCCTAATGAAGTGTCATCCGAAAGAAGAAAAAAAAAGCTGTATTGATTTTTTTTCAGCAGTCAGCCTTCGCCACAAATATGTAATTATCCGTTTTAGATGTGGCAGGGGGATGGGTGTAATCTATAGCAGCTAGCCTTTGAGCTACACTGACAGACCCGTATAGTGCTTTTACCCTTTTCAAAATATGCGGCTCTGTGATGAATGAACTTTACACAAAATGTTGTTCTGTTCGAGAGCGCTTCAGATAAAAACTGTGATTCTACAGACGTCTGCATCTGGCTTTCCAAAGCAGGCATGTTTACACTGAGGTAACACACACACACATACACACACACACACACACACACACACACACACACACACACACACACACACACACACACACACACACTTTATTTTTTAATTTTTGTGAATTGTGGGGACATTCCTTAGGCGTAATGGTTTTTATACCGTACAAACCGTATTTTCTATCCCCTTACACTGCCCCTACCCCTAAACCTACCCATCACACACACACACACACACACACACACACACACACACACACACACACACACACACACACACACACACACACACACACTACCCCTACCCCTAAACCCTCACACACACACACACACACACACACACACACACACACACACACACACACACACGTTTTTCCCCAAGTAAAACTAACTGAAAACATTTAATCGAATCTGAAATAACATTGAAAAGTTGAAATTGCTTAAATTGTTTGGTAACACTTTATTTTACAGTGTCAGTTACATATGTTACATGTAGTTACCATAGTAATAACGATTAATTATGCAACTAACCCTAAGCCAAAGCAAACACTAATCCTAACCCTAGAGTAAATACATGTAGTTAATTAATATTACTCAGTACTTAAATGTATAATTACGCTGTAACAATGACACCTTAAAATAAAGTGGAACCATTTATTCTGAAGAGTTAATGTAAAAACGTTGTCATTACGTATTGATCATATTTTGTATGTATATGAAAAGTGGTTGGAAGGGAGGGGTTGAAAATAAGACTAGCAAGTTATCTCAGTGGTGGAGAATAATGTTACATTTTGATGAAAAATTAGGTCACACTTTATATTAGGTGTCTTTAGCTACTATGTATTTAAAATGTTAGAATACTTCTAGTGTTGATGATGTGTTGTAAAGCAGTATACGGGTAAGGTTAGGACAGGTGTGGTGGTATGGGTAAACAGGTAAAGGAAGGACAACAGTGTCATTATAGATGCAGTTACAGAAATTAATTACAGCTGTAATATAAGTGTAAAATATAAAATATAAGTGCAATGTAAAAACATGCATGTACACATTAAGTGCATTGTGTCAAATGATTAATTTAAATCTTAGTACATAGCAGTTAGACTTTTAAAATTAATTAATAAGACCAACAATTATGCAATTATCAAAAGTTTTTGGTTTATGGAATAGCATGGGCTATTCACAAGAAGACTGGGCATGTGCACAAAGTAAATACAAAAAAAGTCAGTTCCCATAAAAATACAGTGATGATTTTACAAGCATTACACAAGGCATTTTGGTGACTATTTCCTAACTGTGTATGTCAATAAATTAAATAATATACTATCCTATCTGTCACCCTGGAGCACAAAACCAGTCATGCGTCTCACGGGTATATTTGTGGCAATGGCCATTGTATGCATCAAAATGATCCTTTTTTCTTTTATGCCAAAAATCATTAGGATATAAGGTAAAGATCATGTTCCATGAAGATATTTTGTAAACATCCTACCATAAATTTATAAAAATGTATTATTATTAGTAATATGCACTGCTAAGGACTTAATTTGGACAACTTTAAAGGCGATTTTCTCAATATTTAGATGCTTTTGCACGCTCAGATTCCAGATGTTCAAATATTGTCCTATCCTAACAAACCATACATCAATGGAAAGCTTATTTATTCAGCTTCAAAGAATTCTGTTTAAAACTGAGCCTTATGACAGGTTTTGTGATCACAATTGAGATATTAAAATCATCCTGTTACTGTAAAAACACAAAACACTATCATGCGACACTAAAATATTGCATTAAACATAATTAAATACTCCAATGTACACAACTGTTAACAAAACTAAGAAGAAATAAAATGTAAACGGGAACAGGTTCATGCGGGTACGGCTGAGACAGTTAATCTCCATTCAAATAAATTCAAATAGAACACAAAATGTTCTGCATTGTTTTGTTTTATTTGTTTTTTTATAAATGTATAAAAAATAAATATTGAATACTCAAATCAAAATAAATGGAGGTAAATTGGGGCATTTTGGAAAATGAAATGTTTCAATGTTTAATTTTTTTAATATATATATATGGGCCCTATTCCTGGTCTGGGATCGTGCAGAGCCTCTGAAGCCCTTCCTCTGAAACTGCATTGATTTGGACCTTCAGCCGTTGGGTGCCATTGAAGTCCATTATGAGGAGAAAAATCCTGGAATGTTTTCCTCAAAAAACTTCATTTCTTTTCGACTGAAGAAAGAAAAACATGAACATCTTTGATGAGATGGGGGTGAGTAAATTCATTTTGAAGTGAACTAATCCTTTAAATCTACAATTCCGCATCCTTCCGCAAATTCAGAATTTATCGGATATTCTAAATTCACACTTTGAACAATATGGTGCTTCTTTGGTTTTATTTGTCACAAGAAGTTTTTTCATTTTTCTTTAAAATTTCAACTCCATTCTATTTCTAATAATACTGCAGAAAATATACACCATCTCTCTGTCTCTCTCTCTCACACACACACACACACACATGTACACACATTTCCCCAGACTTCACTTAGTGGAAGCTTCTTCCTTTTAAAGTTTTGCCTTTTCTCCTTTTCTCTGAG